>KE506124.1:21087-32546 GCA_000441515.1 Elaeis oleifera
GTGATAAAAAAATACTAAAATAATTTTTATTCATTGATAAATAATTCATATACATATTATAAAAGAAATACAATCATCCAAATGATTAGCTTTAGGACATATTTCCTAACAACTCCTACTTGAACTGAAGCCAATCGAAGCAGTATCTTATATCCATCTTGCACTTGTGATCATCGAACTCTTTGATCCTGCAAGCTTTAGTGAAGGGGTCAGCTATGTTCTCCTTTCCATCAATCTTCTGAAGCTCGACGTCACCTTGATCTATGATCTCATGTACAAGGTGATAGCGACATAGAATATGTTTGGTACGCTGGTGTGACTTTGGTTCTTTCGTTTGAGCTATGACTTTAGTGCTATCACAGTACAGTAGAACAAGACCATCAACTAAAGGTATCACTCCAAGCTCGATGATGAACTTTTGCAACCACATCACCTCCTTTGCAGCATCGGATGCAGCAATGTATTCTACTTTGCATACAGAATTAGCCACTGTATGTTGCTTGAAACTCTTTCAGCATATTACTCCTCCATTTAGGATAGATATGTAGCCTGACATGCTTCTACTGTCATCATGGTCAGACTGAAAACTGAAATCAGTATATCCTATAAGTTTCAAATCAGTGTCCCCATAGATATACTATTGGTCCTTAGTATTTCTTAAATACTTAAGGATTGTCTTCATAACTTTTCAATGATTCTCATCCAGATCAGACTGATACCTACTCACTATCCCTAGTAAATAGGCCACATCTAGTCTCGTACACATCATGATGTATATGATAAATCTTACTGCCAAAGTATATAGGATCCTACTCATATGCTCTCTCTCCTGAGGGGTTGTCAGACAATCCTTCTTAAAGAGAGTAATTCCATGGCCTATTAGAAGATAGCCCTTCTTGAAATTCTCCATGTTGAACTATTTCAACATGATATCGATGTATGTGGATTGGGACAATCCAAGCAACTTTCTAAATCTATCTCTATAAATCTTTATCTCTAGAATGTAGGATGCTTTTGCCAAATCTTTCATGGAGAACTGTGATGAGAGCTATAACTTTATACTTTACAAAGCTGGAATGTCATTTTCTATTAATAGTATGTCATCTACATATAATATAAGGAGATGACTACAGAATCGTTAGCTCATTTATAGATACAAGGCTTTACTCTATTCTTAATGAAGCCATACGCTTTGATCACCTTATCAAATGTGTGTTCCAACTGCTAGATGCCTGCTTCAGTGCATAGATGGATCCATTTAGTTTGCATACCTTAGATTCGTCAGTGGATGTGAACCCTTCAAGTTGTATTATATATACCTCTTCTTCCAGCTCCCCATTAAGGAAAGTGGTTTTAACATCAATTTGTCAGATCTCATAATCTAAGTGTGCTACTGTTGCAAGCATAATCCGGATGGACTTGAGCATTGCCATGGATGAGAACATCTCGTCATAGTTAATACCATAACCTTAATGATAATCCTTGGCAACTAGACGGGCTTTATAGGTCTCCACCTTTCCATCCACTTTTTTTTTGAAATCTACTTGCACCCTATGGGTTTATCCTTTCAGACGGATCAACTAGTGTCCATACATTATTGATCTCCATGGACTCCATCTCGAATTTATGGCCTCAAGCCATTTTGAGAGTCGGACCTTTGCATGGCGTCCGTATAGGTGATCGGATCCTTATCATTCTCATCTAGTTCGATAGGATCATCATTCCGGACTAAGAAATCGTAGTATCTATCTGGTTGACGTAGTACTTTATCAAATCTCCTTAATGGTGTCATTATAGGCTTTGGATTCGATTCTCTAATCAAATCTGATTCTGTGTATGTCGGTTCTTCTACCTCATGAACTTCACCAAGTTCAATTTACTGGCATTAATTTTTCTCTAAAAATTCTTTTCAAAAAAACTATCATGTTGCTGACAACATCTTTATTTTCAACAAGGTAGAAGTAGTACCCTTAATTTTCTCGAGTATCCCACGAACAAGCATTTTCGGATTTTGATTCAAGCTTATCTATCTTTAAACGCTTGACATAAGCTGGACACCCTCAAATCCAAAGTGTGAGAGCACCGACCTACGTTCTGTCCATATCTCATTATGGAGTTTTATCAACAGACTTGCTCGGAACCTTGTTAAGTATATAGCAGGCAGTTTCAAGAGTATATCTCTAAAAAAAGATTGACAGATTTACAAATCCCATCATGAATCGAACCATGTCTAACAAGATTTGATTCCTCCTTTCAGATACCCCATTATATTGTGGTGTTTCAGGAGGAGTCCACTGTGACAGAATCTCATTCTTTTCTGGATATATCAGAAAATCACTGGTGAGGTATTCACCTTCTTGGTTTGACCGAAGAGTTTTAATACTTTTTTCAGTCTATTTTTTACTTCACTACAAAATTATTTGAATATTTTAAATGATTCAGATTTATGCTTCATATGGTATACGTATCCATACCTCTATAGATCGTCTATAAATGTAATGAAGTAATAGTATCCTCCTCTAACAGCTATATTTATAAATCCACATACATCACTATGTATTAGACCTAGAACATCACTAGCTTATTCACCTTTTCTTTAAAAGGTGACTTGGTCTTCTTATCAAATAGACAAGATTCATAGGTCAGTAATGATTTGCAATCATTAATTTCAAGGACACCCTCCTTGATTAACCTGTCTATCCTGTTCTTGTTCACATGATCCAGCCTACAATGTCAAAGATAGAAATCACTGACATTATCTATCCTAGGATATTTGTTCGATGTGTACATTACACCAACAGACTGTGATAATATGTATATGCTATGTTTTAATTATCCATACATAATTGTAGTATCATTTATAATGATATCACAAAATCATTTTTATTAAAACTTAAAATCAAGTTTGGCCAAAAGGCTTATAGAGATAACATTCATAAAAAAGAAGGACAATAATGACACTCATCTAACATAATACTATTAGACTTGAAACAAGCTATATAGTTCCTAAAGCTAGAACTGGAGCAAGGCTTCCATCTCTAACATTCAGGAACCACTCATCTTCTCTAAATTTTCTATTGACCTGTAATTCTTGCAATGAATTATAAATATTAATCAGACTTCTGGTATTCAATACCTAGGTAGTAGTATCATAAATAGAAAATTACAAGAAGTTATCATATAAATACTTTATGAAGCAACTGATTGCTTGTTTCTCTTGTTCTTTAGCCTGTTTGGGTCAAGAGAAGCTATATATGCAGAATATTTTTTTTTTCAATGACTCAGCTTCTTGCAAAAGAAGCATTCTATCTGGCTCTTATCGACTTTTGACTTTTTGCTGTATATTGACTTAAGATTGGCGGTATGATTCTTTTGTACCTTTTTCTTCTTTTCTCTTTTAAAAGATCAACGACCCATAAATGAACCTCCCACTACATGCACCAGCTCCTTCTGGAGTTGATCGTCCTTCTCGAACGTCTGTAGCAATCCTAGCAAACCATGATAGTTCATTACAGACTTGATCATTCTATAATGACTCAAGAAGGATAGGTAGGATTTCGATAGCGAGTTCAGGATAGCATCCTTGCCCAACTATTCATGTAGGATTTCGATAGCGAGTTCAGGATAGCATCCTTGCCAATTGTTAATGCAATAGAAAGTCAAGTTTGCTTAAGCATTCAATCTACTCGATTATGTACAATATATGATCGGTGACTGATGTCCCCTCTCACATACAGACATTGAACACAACACAGGAGATTTTATGTCTCTCCGCATCCTCAGGGGTGCCGATGGACTTATTCAACATTTGAATTATATCCTTTGGTAGTGCATCATCAAACTTACGGCTAAGTTCGTTGTTCATCACTGCCCTCATAATGCAATGCACAGTTATGCGACCATTAAGCTATTTCAAATAAGTGTCTCTCATAGCACGAGGTGCATTGGTAGCAGGTTCTTTGGATGCTGGATCTGTAAGCATGTACAAGATCCTTTCATGCTCTAGAATGATCTTCAACTTTCGATACCAGCTATCTAAGTTGGGTCTGGTAAGCTTGTTGCTGTCCAACAGTGAATGCAGCGATAGTATGTTGGCCATAGCTGAAAAAATATAAACCTATTAGTATATTAATTATTTTAATCCTAAAGCTATGGACTTTAGTCTAAAGATTCTTTCACTATTTTATATGAATTGATGGCCTCTACTTCTAATTTGAGAAATTACATTAATTCTTTAGTGGGTACTAGAATCTACAAAGACTGTATTCGGATCTGAGTGTGGCTCGACCAACCCCAGTGCATCCATGGGTAAGTTTCTAACCAATTATTTCTTTAAACAACTTCTAGCATTTAGATTTTTTCTCAGGCATCTTTTCAGTAGGCATGTGGCACCTCCACTGAAAATCTTGATTAGGTCTAACCAATTAACATGACTACACCAAGGGCATCTAACAAATAAATGTTTAGGTTCGAGTGTGGCTCGGCCAACTTGAATATTGATCTGAAGGGCACAATAAGATGGTCATACGATAAATAATAATTTCAATACCCAATAGACATCAGGTGTATGGGACCTCGAATGCCCATTTAGAATATTGGATTCATTATCATGCACCTTAATGGGAGGCTATGAACTAGTTGTCCCCATAACTCTATCATTTTAAGGACCTAATAATTTAGAAGATTTAATTTAATGATTTGAAATAAGAGAAAAATTGACCTGTAAGTCGTAGATTCTCCCACAGACTTCATCAAGTCATGAAGAGGACTCTATGCAAACTGGTCTAAAGACACCTAAATCAATCACACTGATTTACCTTAATAGCATGGGTCAGCTCGAATCGAGTAGTGATCTAATCAAAACATAATCTAGTATATTGGCCAGATAAGTAAGATCGGTAGTAGGGATATGCCATTAACTCATTATAGACGCCATTTAGATGAGTAGCTCCTAATTAATGACCACCGATCAAAACTGTCAAACTTATCTTAAATACCAACTAGTTAATTAGTTTCGATTTGATCCACCAAAAGATTCGAGCTCAACCATTAGGCCATGATCATAGTCCATTTTGTATGGTCAAAAATATGAACTTGATCAAGCTACAACTATTGAGGTTGATCTAGAAAAATTCTGATTTAATCTAATTCAACTCTTGATTAGATTCATTCAATTTCTCTATTTAGTCCATATTTATCTCTAACCCTAAGTCTAACCCAGTAGGAGGATCTGATTCATGCTAACCCATTGTCCATCAATTTATGGAGTGTCTTAAAAAAATTTCAATTCTTAAATCTAGATCATTTTAAACTTAATTTAAATTAAGTATATGAAATATGTATTTCAGTTTGTAGAACTATTCTACTAGAGATTCAGGTAAAGCATACCATATATTTCATGTCATAAAACTAATTTTTTATTATATTTAACAATTAAATATACATAATTATGATCTAAACTTCTTATATATACATCACATGTATCATAACTACTTTTAGATTACTATCAATCATATCTAATGTAACATGCTATTCAAATTTTAAATAATTTTATATTTAAATTTATCTTATTGAAATTAAAATGAGTCATAAATTATTTTAGATCTTGTTTAAACATATTCATGATCAAAATAATTTATAAAACTTTATTTATTATTCTTCTTCATGAAACAGGATTACAATGATACCCTCACATGTCATAAGAGAATCCATCGAATAGGCAAAAGAGGGATATTAATCCCTGCTTTCTTTTATGATCGAATGGTCTGGTGATCTCATTAATCTGAGTATTGGGCTATTAAAATTTAAATATAATTTCAAATACAAATCACATTCCATGTAATTTTTAAAACAAAGTAGGCATGTACATGACTTTAATCATATCAACCATGTTCTTCATCTAATCTAATCAGATTTGATGCATCATATGTATTATATCAGATCTGAAACTTAATTTATATAGGATATAAAATATTACATTTAGATCTAAAATTATATAAAAAATATTTAGATACACATATGAATATATAAGGATTAAATTTTGGTTAAATCTGTTTCGACGTTGTACAAAATTTGTTAGAAATCAGATCTGAAAATCTATCAAAATATATTCAATTCAGTTCTGAAATAAGTCTAACTTTTAATCTAAAATAATAATATAAAATTAATTTAAATAATTTAAATAAATTATTATTTAATAAAATTTGTAACAATAAAATTCTGTTATAATAGATTTATAACAAACCTTAACTAACTATTGATTAGGATCATGAATTCTAATCAAAATTAGATCATAAATTTTATTTAAATAGATCTAAATTAGATTGAATATCTAACATAAAAATTTTAATCATATACCATATGTAAATCTACTAAAAAAATTAATTATATATCCGTATATCAAAGCCTGGCTCAGATACTAGTTGAAGAAAAAAATCTGATTTGAGGTCGGATCATCAAGGAGTATCTAAAAATTTTCTATAATAAGCTAACATAGATTTTATATTTTACCTGATACATAGTAGAATGGAGATCAAATCTCCAAAAGATTCTAAATCCGAAGCCTCGCAAATGTTTGAACATACAAATCCTCTACTTCGTGCGCACGTCAAGCTTCACAGAAAAATGGGATGAAGCCTCAGATCATCGTACCTTCTCAAGGCAGCAAGGAGGGGAGAAAGAAGATCTTTGGTGGATGCCTCACATCTGAAATTGGGATGCCTAGAGCTCTTCACACATGGAGGAGATCAGCCCCAAAATCCACATGCCAAGGAGAGGAGATGCCTCTCTTCTCTTAGACGCCACCTCTCTCTTTCTTCTCACTTTAGCACACAATCTAATTATTATGCTTTAATGGTTAGAGATCTGCTCTATTTATAGATGATTTTCATGACCCAATAGACTAGGAGTCTTAATTTAAATCAGCTTTGAATTATTCCATCTCTTATCTAAGAAGGAGTCCTATTTGAGATAGGATAGGCGCCTAACTTGGCTCTCCCATGCACCCACACCTACACCCAAGAGGGGGTGGAAAACCAGCATCCCGAACCTCCTTTGGTCAGCCATGAAGTGAGAGAGTCTCAGTAAAATTGGATTCTAAGGATCTAATCTAATATGGATCAAAATGAATTCAATTCAAACCTGATTCGAACCAATTTCGAATAGGCTGTCAATCCCAAACTATTTAGAATTTTGGACGAAGTCTAACTTAAATTTTTTAATCTAATTAAATATAATTAAATCAGATCTAATCTAAAATTAATTAGTACTTAAATCTAATTTTTTATAGTCTTCTTAGATCATAGATCAAATCTTGTTCATCCCCGAAATTGAATCTGAACCTCATGTCTATTGCTAGCTAGACATAGTCATCTATTTAATCCCGTATGAACCATAATTTAATTCTTAATCAAGCCAGTCTATATATTCAATTAAGTCATATACTTTCAAATGGAACATATAGACTTAGATTAATCTTTTCCTACATTGCTTGACTTTGTGCATGACTCCATAGATTCGAACACTAAGTCGACAGCACAAGAACCATTTTCTATACTAATCGAAGTTACTATCTAGCAATAGTTCCTGATGTCCAGATAAGTCAAATATTTACAAAGTAATATTCAAGAACCTATACATATGGTTACCATATAATACATCCCTTTGACCCTGAATGCTAAAGGTCGATCTAGGGTTAAACTATCAACCCTAAAAAATCATCCACATTATATTCCAATCTTTCAAATCTATCAAATAGATTATCCTGGTCAAGATTTTACTAAATTGAAATACAGTGATGCATTAGCTCCTATAATTTGAAAGCGTCAATCTCATCTTGATCCATGCATAGACTTCGTAAGTACTTGACTATACCCAATAGCTTTCCATTACTATATTAGAAATGTAGATAGTATGGCACCAAAGCATTATGAGTTGTTTGCAAGTTACTATGGTGATTTAGGTCTGAGAGATACTTATATCTATATACTTCGTGGGCTGCTTTCGACAGTAGAGCGCTCAGCAAGTGAGTACTTATTCAATGATGATGTACTTCTACATCAAACCTGTATGCCATACCAATGTCTCCATACTTTTTGATTAAGAGGATAACCAACCTATATGGCACATAGTGACCTTTACTTGATAAACATCACTATCCTTTAATGATGTATCATTTGATCGTGAACATATTTAAGAACTATACGATAAATCCTCCTTATAGATTATTTTATAGTTCTAAAGACTTCATCACAACACAAGAGTTCTAGCAAGAAAATTTAACTTTTGAAAGAATAATATCCTACAAGCCAATCGCTTATGGGATGTGATCGGATGTTTTCTATAATTTATCTTTCAAACTCATATAATTGACATTGATATTTAATAAAATAGACTTTTTGATTCATTATATGCTGCATCTTATTATTATTTTTTAAGATTATAATGAATCCCATAGGTCTGGATAATGGTTTTAGGATCGTGATGAGATTACGCTAGTGAGACCTAAATCCTTGATAGTCATGATCTAAAATATTTTAGTCATTGATTCGTTAAGTCAGAGATCAATGATGTCGGTAAGACTGGCATGTCCTATGTATGTTCAGAGATGAGGGTAGTTGATCTCACAACTACTTGTGTGGTGACACTAATACAAGGATATAGATACTGATTAGAGAATGAGTTCACTGAATAGACCTGTGAGAGAATATCTGATAGAGTTATATTTATATATCAGCTGATGATTCTCTAGTGGGAGTTGTGTAAGTGATCCTTTGATCTGAGATCACCCTGATACCTTGTGTACATGAATCCATATTTTGGTTTACTTCCTAACTTGATTCTCTGATCCTTGTATGGGGTGTTCTGGATGTGATGAAGTATGCATAGAGATTATGAGTGATCAATAAGGGATCAATCACTCCTAATAAGGAGAGCGAACATCCTATGTGATCTCATAGGTCGATGATTCTGAAAGTCTTTGGCCAAAGCAGGATAATAATTAGAAAAGAGTTTCTAATATATCATCAATTGAATTATTACCTTCTGAATGAGATACATATAGATAAACAATTGGGTTTGACATGATTCCATGCCCATAGCTCATTTGGGATATTGTTTGACTAAAGGATTGAATTATACGATAACTTACCACTGAAGGATATTTTGATAATTTTTTATCAAAATTTTAAATCTTTCAGATAATTATGATACATTACTAGGTATCAATCTTGACTTATGAACTTATCAAAATTAAAAGAGTTTAATTTAAAAATTAATTAAAAGATTCCTAGTCGATCGAGACTTTTGAGCTGACCTAATCTGATCGGATTAGGATTACGTCAAGAGTCTGTGTCCACTGCTTGCTAGATTTAGAATTCAATGGGTCACATATTTTAGAATTTAGTCTTAATCTTATTTAATTTAGATTTAATATAAATCTTAAGAGTTAATTTGATATGCTAGCATATTGTATTAATCCAAGTTCCTAATTAGGTTCAGTTCAAAGCATTTGAGCTAAACTAGACCAGTTGCCTTTGACTTAATAGGATTGGGTCTAATTTAATATGATTCTTATCCTACTTGAAAGTGTTTTAAGTGTCGAAGGAGTACTTTGTACCCACTAGGTCTCATGCCAAAAATAATTGCTGCCCCCTTCTTAACTGCATTGAGAAGTGAAGAGTCCTTCTTCATGAAGGCTCTTATCTATCTCTTCATTTCTATCCAGATACTTTATTATTACAAGCTAAATTAATGTGAAGAATTTATGGGGTGTAGAAAAGGAGGAGTCCTTCTATGTGAAGGCTCTTCTATGCCAAATAAAATACAGAGATTAATTTCTCCACATGAAGAAGTTGGAGTGCCAAGAGTTGGCACCCCTTGGTCCTTCCTCACATCCCCTCTTAGCCTATTTATATTGGGCATCCTATTTGGGCTAATGGCTAGATTCTGGGTCAAAATCAAAGCCAATTAGCATATAATAGAGGAGAAAATTTTGAAAAAATTTGAGAAAAGGCAAAGAAAATTAAGAGAAAAAGTTGTAAGAAGGGTGGTGAGAAAATTAGCAAGTATTGCTAGTTTATCCTAGGGTTTGATTTTTCCATATGTTGGAGTCCAAATTAAATCTTAGGTTGTGAGACTTCTAAAGAGAGTTCTATTGGCATAATTTTGATGGCAAAATCAAAGGTGACTGGGTGTTGGTGTGATCGTACTTCGAGTTTGAAGCCGACAGTGTTCTTATGAAGAAAAGACTGCGGTAGCGCACCAGTTAGGAAGGACCTTAGCCAACTTTCGTGTGGAACATCTGTTGGAATTTCTATGTCAAGGCATGCATGTATGTTTCAATTTTTTTTTTTCTAGACATCATAGTGAAATAGAAGATTAAAACTCTTTTTAATCTATATCATGCATGTATAAAACATAAACCACAAGGATCTACTTCATATGCTGAAATTGTATATATGCTGAAATTTAATATATGATCGAATCACATATCTATTTTATAATTTCTTTCTTCAAATCTAGATCTAAAAGAGAAGAGCATCTCTCTTAGCCATACAATATCCGATCTCTATGGGTATCCACTCAGGATCAGTCTGGAACAGCTCTCTTAAAATTGATTTTTCTTCTCCAAGAAAATCAGCCTACGAATCTGAATGAAGCCTGGATCACGATCAACTCTTTGATCCTTTTCTTGATCTTCTTCTTCTCTTCTTCTCTTACTTTTCTTCATTTTATTATGCTACTACTAGAGACTAGAAACCAGCACAAGAGGTGGACACCCAAAGCTCTTATGGGCGTGAAGAAGATGGATGCCCAAAGGGAGGGGCGTGTGGACATCCAAGGGAGAAAGAAGGGAGAGGAAGAGAGGGCATGGGGCACTCAAAAGGGGCATGGGGTTTGCTGGTTTGATTGTCTAAGGACCTTAGGGGAGACTCCTTTAAATAGACATAAGGTTTGAATTCTATTCAAAATCAAATAAGCACTTAATACAAGTCCTACTTGCATTAAGTTCCTAATAACTTAAGTTATTCAACTTTCTTTAGGAAATCTATTAGGCACCAACTCTTGGAGCCCTTGTACCCATAAAATCATACCTTCTTTGCACCTAAGGAATGCCCCATCAAGGATCCACAAGCCCTCTAAAGGTGGGACATGTCCAACTTGATTAAATCAAGTGGCGTCCAATCAAAACTATCAAGAAATAAATTAAGGACTTGCACCCTTAATTCATTTGATCCAAAATCTCAGACACCTAACAATTAGAGCCCAATAAATCTAATTCATTTAGGTTGTTAGTAGGTAATTAAGTTTAAATTATCTTATTAAATAAAAATTTAAACATAAAGAAAAAATTGGGTCTAACCATGTGCTAGCAAGGTTACCTTGAACCCAATAAGATTTCTCTAAACCCAATTGACACTTCATAAGCTCAATTGCTTATTCCAGATCTAATCTCTTTG
>KE506124.1:170594-183260 GCA_000441515.1 Elaeis oleifera
CAGCATTGATTAGATCGATGTAGATTTTTATTTTAGATCTTAAGTTCATGTTAAATCATATTATAGATCTTAACATGGTAGTCTAGAATAAATCTTATGAATATAAATTAGATTAAATTATTTAATCTAACAGATCCGCTATGAAAAATTTTGAAATTGCATGCATAGCACTGTCCTACTTTTATTCACTGTGAACATGTATGACTTCCTGTAATATGACTTTCTGTGAATATATATTGACTTTCTATAAATATATATGACTTTCTACCATATGACTTCCTGTGAATATATACGACTTTCTGTCATATGACTTTCTATGAATATATATAACATTCTATGAATATATAAAACTTCATGTAATATATATGACTTTCTGTAAATATACATGACTTTCTGTGAACACCCATAGTAGCTAAATCTACAAACTCTTTAACCACAAACTATCACTCAAAATAAAAGTACAGAATAGTCCGTGATTACTATTAAGCTGGCTAGCAATTAATTCTTTGTACACTATATGCGGTGCAATACTAGTGCACCGCCTAAAAACATTGGTGCATGTAGTGCATTCAGATGGGATGGACATTTAATGCTATTCAATTTTTTTTTTAATTTTTCAGTGATGAAATATCCTTTATGACTTTCTGATATTTTGTATGGCTTCCTATGAATATATATATGATTTTCTATAAATACATATAACTTCTTGTGAATATATATGTCTTTCTATCATATGACTTTCTGTGATCATATATGACTTTCTGTGAACATAGATAACTTTCTGTGAACATATATGACTTTCTATGAAGATATATGACTTCTTGTGAACATTTATGACTTCCTATGAACATATATAACTTCCTGTAAATATATATGACTTCCTATGAATATATATTGACTTTCTATGAATATATACAACTTTCTATCATATACGACTTCTTATAAATATATACGACTTCCTATCATATGACTTCCTGTGAACATATATGACTTTCTATGAACATCCATAGCAGCTTCAAAGAATGAAGTACTCTTGCTTAGCAGTTGAAACTACAGTAGAAATAGATATAAGTTTAAAAGCTTACATAAGTACTTTCAGCTTTTGCACCCACCCAACTCTGATCCTTCTTTCTCCAATGTCTACAAAATAAAATTTTGAAAGTGAAGGAGTTGTCCCACTTTGAGCCTTCTGTAATTGATTAAAGATAGAGAAATGTTACTGAAGTTTGACATAATATAATGGTAAAGTTGGAAAAAGAAAGAAAAAAATAATAATACCATTCTCTTCCAATGGATACGATGAGGTATGGATCCACCAGTGTGAAGGAGGCACCCGCACAAGAATCTCGATTCTTCTTATTTGTATTGACTTAGCTAGACATTTAGGGGACTACCAATAAGCCTTCATTTCTCTCCAAACAGTATCTCCTATCCAATCTAGCTTGTAGTCCAAGTTCTTTCTAAGCTCTTGAAATAATTGACTCATTTTAAATGAACCTCTTCTTTCAAAATTTGTTCTAATCATGTCATTATAGCCAGGCAGCCACCTAAATTTTTCTGCAATTATTTTGAAAATGGTGATAAACACATGAAAAATAAGTTAGACATGTCACATTACAAAGTACTAACCAAAACAATATATGCACATTTATCAATCAATTTAAAGTTTTTCACATCATTACCTTGAATTCTTCTAACCAAAATCTCGAGTAGTTTGAGAAAACTTTTTCCATGATGGCTTCACCTCCTCAAACTTTCTTTTATGCATGAAGCAATGGCATCAATAACCATTTTACGATGGTCTTCATCGAATCTATTCCAATAAAACGAAGTCAAGAACATTTGCTCCATTTTAACGTAAACAGTAATATGTCTCATGTGAACACATGTATTACTCACCCATCTCCATCAGGCACTATCTGAATTTGACTATCTTGATCATCTCCACTAACGCCAATTTGACTAGATGAAGTATCCGATATTTGATTAGCAGATGAAGATGATTCCTTAGAAGGGACCATAATAGGGGAATAGATGAAGTATGATGCATAGAAGGTGTGATTGGAGGTGAAGGAATGGGTTGAGGTTGAGTAGGTTCAGATGGAGACTGAGGTATGAGAGGATTAGAGATGGTAGTTTGAGGTGGGATAGTTTGAGATAAGAGGTGTGTGATGGAATAATTTGGGAAACATGAATTTCTGGAGTAGGAGAATGGTGTAGTATTTGTGATGGTTGTAGATGTTTGGATGTGAGTGACTGAATTATGGTGTGTTTGGATCACTGGCTCAAAAGAGAGTGGCCACTTTTTTTCCCACTTACCCCTTTGTTAGCTATTAGTTTTTTAGAAGAGCCAGAATTAGACATCTGTAACAAAAAAAGCAAAATAATATACAACACATAAATAATTCATATATTATTAGCTATATTAGTAGATAAATAGAACAATTAAACCACATACAGAATAAAATTTGGGCCATTGCAAAACTAGTTGTTATGACTGTCAAAACTTCAGGAGTCGACTCGACTCGGCTGGCCTTCGACTCGACTCGACTTGGTCCGACTCGGTTTGATGCCATGCTACACCTGCATGCCATATTCTAAATGTGCCAGAGTCAACTCTATTCCTTCTTGAGTCGACTCAAACCCTTTAGATAACCTTTTTCAATGAAATTTGACTCCAACCTTTTGTCTCATTGGCTCAACATTGTTTACACTTGGCTTCTACCTCTTCTTCTATGAAACTTTCTTTCTACAAGATAATCTCAAGAAAAGCTTGAAAATATTAGTAAATATATGCTTTAATGTTTGGTCATCATCAAAATCACTCTTGGGTTTACATAATATAATCATGAAAAAAGTCAGCCAAATATTATTCATCTTCATCTTCATCTTCCTCAACATTAAGATAATTTCTAAATCATTACTATCGAACAACTCTGTTTCTTCTTCATTAGTAGCTACTCTCCTCCTTATCATCATCATTGTCATTATTGAAATCTTCCTCAATTTCAATGAAATCATTTTCCTCTATTCAAATCATCTCTACCTCTTCACCATCAACTTCATCATCTTGTAAGTGATCAATTGGATCATCCTCAATTATTGTATTGACATGTGACTTCTCTTCTTTGTAAGAAACTTCCACAGTATGTTTATTGTCCACTATCCCTCTTGGTTTTATCTTGATAACTACCAACCAATCAACTTTATCCTTTTGCTTTCTAGGATAAGGTGCATAGTAAACTAGAGTTGTTGTTTTAGAAAATATAAAAGGATCAAACTTGGCACAATTTTAGTTTTTTAACCTCAACAATCCCATGTTGCTTATGCACTCTCATCCCGCGCTTAGAGGCATCATACCAATCACAGTTAACAAATTAACCTCTTAATTGGTAGCCTTGGCCACTCCACCTCAAGAATCTCTTTAAGAACAACATAATAATCAATTGAAGTTTCATCTTGCCTAATGCCACAAACACACACCCCACTGTTGTATGATTTTCTGCCCTCACCCCATGTAGAAGCATGAAATGTGTATCCATTTACAAAATAATTGGCCATGACTTTGCCAATCTCAATGGTCCCAATGCCAAGTCATGCAAATAGAGATTTTGTACGTGTTGTGGTTTACTTTGAACCTATAAATAAAAGAATAGGTAAGATATAATGTCTAATTAATTACTTTGTCTAAATTCTTAAAATTATTATGTTAATACTTACATATTCTTGAAACCACTGCCCAAAGTCAGTTTCAATTTGTTATCAATTACATCATCACTAAGATTGCCATACATTGCTTTCAAATGTTGCACATACATGCTGCACCACAAGACCCCAGCATATTAGTTTCAAGCTAAATCTAATTATTCTATAAGCTATTGATCATATATATATAATATCTACTACTTACTCAAGATATAGTTTCACTTCGTTATAATTTAATAGAACATATAATTGGGCAGCATGCATTTCTCTATCATCTAGCTAGCGATCTTTACACTTGCCAGCAGTACGGTCAGGAGGATTGAAGATTGATAGAGTTGGTTGAATTTTATAATTTTCAATCCCATCATCGTTACGACCAACTCTAGTTCTTCTACATTAGACATACAGCTCAAAATAATGAAACAGAAGTAGGATGTCTCTTGAGCCAAGTAAGCTTGACATATAGATCCTTCACTGTATTGTTTATTTTTCACTATTTTTTTGATCTTATTGAGGAATCGACAATAAAATTTTAAATGAATTAATTATGTAATTGATAAATGCTAAACTTGATAGGGAGACAAACTTGGGTTATTATCTTTCAAATGGATACATCTATCGATATTGAATTGGGCCACCTATTCTAGCTTCATATGACAAATGAATTGGTAGATGCTTCATAGAGTCAAAGAACCCTGGTGGAAAAATTTGCTCTAGTTTGTATAAGATGATAGGAATGTTTTGTTGCATTTGTAATAAATGATCCTCCGGTAACACCATTACGCATAAGTCTTTAAAGAATTGACTCAGTTTAGTTATAGGCTTCCATATTATGTCTGGAAGTGCACCAAAGATAATTGGAAGAGGACAATCCATAAAAATGTCACAGTCGTGACTTTTCATCCCAAATAGCTTCATATCTTTCTTATCAATACATCTAGCTAAATTGGAAGCATAGCCATCTGGCATCTTAAACTCCACCCAATTACACACATCCTTCTTTGGTCCACGATCAAAGCGATCTTAGCTTTAGGTTTTTCCATTTTCCATTTGGTAGAGGTTCCAACTACAAATCCTTTCACTGACAATACTCTGGCAAGTCCATTTTGGCTTCCTTTTTATCCTTAGTTTCCTTTTGTTGTCCATAATAGTATGAAACACATTGTCAAACATATTTTTATCAATGTGCATGACAATAAGATTATGTCGTATTAGATTGGTTCTCTAATATGGCAAATCCCAAAATATGCTTCTTTTTGTCCAATTATGAGATACCCTATATCATGGAAACATGTGTGCTACCCTATTTCAGTTATTTTAGCAAAGTCACAAACTCTTTCCCATATGTGGTCCCCTGTTAACCTAGAAGGAGGGCTAGATTTTGTTGGAAAATATGTCCTAAAGCCAATTATTTGATGATTGTGTCAATTATAAATATATATAAATTGATCAATAATAAAATTATTCGGTCTTTTTCATCACAAGGTTACATCTTCTAACGAACTTCTATATTATGATAAAGTCCTTAGGACTACTTTGATCGATAAAGGAGGATTTATTGTATAGTCCTTAAATTGGTTCGTGACCAAATGATACGCTATTACTAGGACGATAGCGATATCAAGTGTAGGTCGTTGTGTGCCATATGTATTGATTGTCCTTGTAATCAAATGGTGTGGAGATACTAGTATAGCATGCTGATGAGATGTAGGAGTACATCATCACTGAATGTGACCAACTACGGAGCACTTTGCTATCAAGGGTAGCTTGCGAAAGGTATGGATATAAGTGTCCCTCTGATCTGAGATTAGTATGGTGACTTGCAAGCAACTCACTATACTTTGATGTCAGACAAACTGAGTTTCTAATTCAGTGATGGATAGTTTTGGGTGCAGTCAAGTACTTGTCAAGTCGGTGAGTGAGTCAAGATGAGATTGACCCCTCCGAATTAGTAGGAGTTGATGTATCAATGTATTTTAATTTAGCAAAATCTGAGCCCGAATAATCCATGTGATAGATTTGAAAGATTGAAATACAATGTGGATGACTTATCTAGGATTGATAGTTAAATCAAAAGTCGACCTCGAGTATTAGAGTCAAAGGGATGAATTATACAGTAACCATACGCCAATAGATTCTTAAATATTGCTTCACCTTCATTCGTCCTATCTGGACGTTGGGTCACCATTGTTAGATGGTTATATCGATTGATTTAAAAATTATTTTATGCTTCTGACTTAGGTTCGAACCTATGGGGTCACACTGAAAAAAAATTTCTGACTGATCATGTGGCTGATCAATGATTAAGAATCGTTCAAGGGCTTAATCGTCAATTCAATTGATGGTTAACCTTATGCAAAAGTTGTAATAAATTAATTCACCAAGTGTTAGTCAATTAATAAAAGATTAATTAATAATTTGATTGCTAATTAGCTCAATTTGATTGAGCAAAAAGGATTAAATAAAATCTAATTGACTTGGATTTATTTAAGTTTGACTCGATTAGGTTATGAGATGACCTAATTGCTAAGGAAGAATTATCCCTGATTTGATTAGAACTCTATTTCAATCAATTCTTAATTTGATTAAGATTTGATTAAGAATTTATGAACCAAATTAGATTGGATTTCATATATTTTATTTGGGCTAAACCAGATGTGATTTGGTTTCGATTCAAATAAAGAAATTAAGAGTTCTTGTTGGAATAGGACTCTTCTCCCTTGTGCCACCAAGTTTAAGATGCCATATCTCCTTATGCCAAAAGTTTTTACATGAGATTGTTTTATGCCAAAGAGTCCTTTCCCTTCTCTATCTCACATCCAAATTTAGGTAGGATCAGGTTTTAAATGGTATATTCAAATCTTATTTGAAATAGGATATCATATAGATAATGTTTGACATTATCTCTAAGACCTTGCCATCAACTTATTTTTCTCTCCTTATATGTGCAATATTTTGAAGAGATTTTTTTGTGAAAAATTAGTTGGAGAATTGATTTACCATAAAAAAATATGGCAAGGGGTGTCCAATATTTTTTGGCATATTTTGGTATGAATTTTTTAGTAGGAGTGACAACATATCAAGAGTCCATGATCTCTTGAACTCTTCACCCCACCTCCTTACATGCCTATAAAAGGGGCTTTTGTGGTTTGTTTTGTGTGTGTAAGATATCAGAAGAAGAGTTCTTCATGTGAAGGAGCTTGGGGTATTAGTTCATGGCGTGATAAGGAGGAAGAGAGTCCTCTCTCTTTGGGTTAGTGCAAAAGCTGAATTCTAGGTTTTGGTCCTCAGGGCTTGGGAAGAGAGAAAAATATGAAGAAAAATTGTTTCTTCTTCTTTCTTCTTTTACATCCACATATCCTCTAGAAGTCCATCTTCAATATCTAAAAAGATTCTAGAGATTTGAAGAAAGGATCTAGATCAGCCAAGAAGAAGATCTTCGCACGAGCTAGCACTCCCGAGAAGATCGATCAGATCGGAGCTTCGAGTGGACTTTCCATAGAGGCCGGATGTGTGTGTGTCTATGAGCAACCAGCGAAGACCATCTCTACTATATCTCTCAGTAGCAATGATCATCGATCCATGCAAAGTTATCAAGTTCTGAACTCAGATTAAAAGTTGATGTGATCTACTACTCACATGCATGTATACTGATTTTATCTTCAGTATTTTTTAGATTATATGCAACATATCATGTCATAGATCCTAAAGTAGATTGATTTGATGATTAGATCACATGCATGTTAGATTAATCTGATTAATCTAATTATCTTTCACTATAATTTATTCAAAAAATTTAAATACATACATGAAATCACCTACGTTCACTAACAGTGGTATCAGAGCCAGGTTCGTTATGACATATTATATATGCATATTAAATCTAACATTTAATTTTATTTAGATCTGATATATGATATCTTAGATCTAAATTTGATTAGTGGTTGATCGTATAAACTGATATAAGATTGTCCTGCTGTAAGGTTTACCCCTTACAGTGAAAAGATTGTCCTAGTTTGTGCTGATCGTTGATAAAATCTGATTTTATGTGTTGTATATGATGCTTATGATCTAATTTAGATGTGATCTAAAATTATAATCAGATTTGATATAATTTAGATTAGATCTAAATTTATGCATATATGATATGTGATTAGATTAGATGATCCGATTAGTAAGTACTGGGATTGGGTTGATCGCTAGGCCATCCGGTCATAGGAGCAAGAAGGGTTTAAAGGCCCTCTCTTTTCATTTGATGGGGTACTCTTATGGTATGTAGGGTGCCATATGATTAGATCTCATGAAGAAGAATATAAAAAGAAGAATTTATTTTTTGCAAAACCTTAGATCTTGAAACCCTAGGTTTGTTGTATATGATACAAAATTGTATGAAAATAAATATCCAATCTATATGATTAAAATTATTTTAATTTTGAGAAAATAAAATTTTGAATCATAAAGGTTTTAGATATGATCTAAAAGTATTATGATTGATTTTATTTTAGTGTTATGCAAGAATTTTCAGATCTGAAACTCCTTGAATCGTGCTCACACAATTTTTTGAGATGATCCAGTTTTAAACTGAGTTGACTCTGTCCTTTTGTGTAGCCAGCTCAATGTTGATTGAGTCAACCCAGTTTCAGAATAAAAATTTTACATAAATTATTATAAATTATTATAAATAAAAAAGATTAAAATTGTTTCAAACCATAACCTAAACCCATGTTAATGCTGAACTGAATTAAGAATGAAGTAAAAGATCGATTAGATCTAAAATTGTGATTTAAGATCTAATAACATTGTATAAAATATGGAGGCATGGGTTAGCTTAAATCAGATCTTCTTAATTAGATTAGACCTAAGGTTAGAATCAAAGAGTTAATGGACTAACTAGAGAAATTGATTAAATCTAATCAAATATTGAATTAGATTAAATCAGAATTTCTCTAGAACCAATACAATAGTTGTAGATGGTCAAGTCCATATCTTTGATTAGACCAAATAGACTTTGATTGTGGCTTAGTGGTTGAACCCGAATCATTAGGTTGGTCAAATCAAAACTAATTAACCAATTGGTGTCTAAGATAAGTTCGGCATTCAAATCGGTGGTTTTTAATTGAGAGCGGCTTATCTGGCCATTTCGATGATGTCTAAGGCAAGCTTAGCAGACCCTCCCATCGATCTCACTTATCTGGCTAATTTGATGAATTATATCTTGATTAAACTATTAAGTGATTCGAGTTGACCCATCCCATTAAGGTTGATCAGTGTGACTGATCTAGGTGCCATTTCAACTAGCATGACCCTAATCCAATTCAATAACTTAGTGAAGTCAGTGGGAGGATTGTGGTTTACTGGTTGATCTCTTCTCTAAACTCATAATTAAATCTTTAAATTATTAGGTTCCTAAATATGCTAGTTATGGGGATAACTAGATCATAGCCTCGCATTAAGTTGGGTGGTAATGGGTCCATTAGTATGATGATCATTGGAGGCCCAAAGGCCTCGGGTTCATCTGCTATTAAAATTATCATTCAATAATATGATGACTTAGTTGAGTCTCTCTATCAAGTGGTTAGATTAGCCAGCCAAAGTCAGATCTAATTATTTGATAGTTAGATTCGTAAGTATGATCATGTTAATGGTTGGATCTAACCAGGGCTTGCAGAGAAGACCAAAGTCAACTAAAAAGTTACCTGAGGCTAAATCAATTACTAAAATTATTTGGTGAAATAATTGGTTAAGAACCTACCCATAGAGGTACATGGATGAGCCGACCAAAGTTAGGCTCATGTGCAGTCTGTGTGGATTTTAGTATCTGCTAAGGAATTAGAGTAATTCTTCAAATTAGAGGTAGAGGCTACCAATTCAACTAAAATAGTGAGAGAACCTTTAGATTAAAGTCCAAGTCTTTAGGCTTAATCAATTCATAAATATAGATGTCTTGTATTTCCTTTAGTTATGGCTAGATGTCCGTTGTTCCATTTACTATTTGACAGTGACTTATTTATAGGACCCAACTTCGATAGATGGTATCGAAAGTTGTAAATAGTTCTAGAGCATGAATGGATCCTACATATGATTACGGATCCAGCACTTGATGTTCCCACATCCAACACATATGATGCGATCAAAGACGCTTATCAGAAGTGACCAAATGATCAAATCATCATGTGGTGTTATTGAGAGTAACGAAGAACATGAATTTAGTTATAAATTCGATGATGCTCAATGGGAGAAAATCTTTCAAATGTTGAAGGAGTTCTTTCGTATCTCTCATGATGTATCTTCAGTGGGACAACAATCTTTAAGAAAGAAGGTGCAAAAGAATCGTGCTTGGGCTAATGAGTCCGAACTGATAAAAGAGTCTAAGGTTAACCTAATCTGGCAGAGTTTCTTGATCAGAACAGACAAAGAAAGAGAAATCAGCAAAGAATTATAGAACAAGATACTTATATGATAACATCTTATGATTTCTCTATCTATGACACTACTACCTAGATATTAGATACTGAAAGTCCATACAAATTGTTGCAATGACTTCAGGTTAGTAGAAAGATTGAAAATAGCAAGAGGTTCCTAAATGTTGGAGATGGAAGTCATGTTTAAATCCTGATTTTAGGAATCGTCAAGCTTATTTTCAATTCTAACAATGTCGTTTTAGTGATTGTCACTATTGTCTAATGATTTTTGTGATATCATTATGAATGATGTCAAAATCATGGAGGACAACTAAAGAAATGGTATTTACAAATTGTCACAGTCTGTTAGTGTATTGTACACAACAAACAAACTCCTTGGAGTAGATAATGTCATGGAAGCCTATCTTGGAAAATTTAGGCTCAATCATATAAATAAGAATAGTATCAATAGGAAAAATTTCAAAGTCAATGGTTGTGAATCATTGTCAATCTGTCAATTTTATCTCCTTAGTAAGATGACCAAGTCACCTTTTACTGAAAAAGGTGAACAAGCCAATGATGTTCTGAATCAGATACATACTGATGTATTCGATCTACGAACATGTTTATCATAAATTTTGATTATTTGAAATGTTCAAATAATTCTTTAATAAGGTAGAGAAATAAATTGGAAAGAGCATTGAAACTCTTTGATCAGATCAAAGAGGAGAATGCCTTTTTGGTGAAATTTTTGATATATCTAGAAGAGAATAGAATTCTCTCTTATTGGAATGACTTTGTTAAATATAGTTCGATTCATGATTGGGTTTGCAAGTTTGCCGGTCTCCTTTTAGGGTTATGCTCTTAAGACTCTTGTTATATTTTGAGCTGGATTTTGAATTAATCAGTCGCAATGACTCTATATGAGATATGGACTAGGCGTAAGCCGATACTTTTTTACCTTAGAGTTTCGGAGTGTTCTATTTATGTTGAGCATTTACAGATCGATTAGCTTGGATTCTGATCCTATACGTATTATTTCGTAGGGTAACCCCAAAGAATCTAGGGGCTATTACTTCTACCTTGCTAAAAATAAAAGTTATTCGGCATTCTTTTTAAGAAAAAAAGTTCCTTGGTAAAGGTACTGATGCCTTTAATGTGAAACTTATAAAGTTTGACAGATAAAAGAACTGACACAATCTAGTAAACCTATAGAACCAGATTTGATTAGATCAAATCCGGAACCTATTGTAAAAGTACCATTAAGAAGATTCGGTAGAGTACCGCATACGTCAGATAGATACTTCAATATCTAGATTCGGGATATGATCCTGTTGAACTCATTGAGAAGTACAAGGATTTGATCACCTATATGGATGCCATGTAGAGGTTCAACTCTGATTAATGGCTTGGAGCCATAGAGTTCGAAATTGAGTCCATGAAGGTCAATGGTGTATGGACACTCGTTGATCCACTCGAAGAGGTAAAATCCATAGGGTGTAAGTGGATCTTCAATAGGATCAAAGAGCACAGATGAGAAGGTGGAGACCTACAAAGCTCGTTTGGTTGCCTAAAGATATTATCAACATTATGATATTGACCATAATGAGATATTTTCTCCTATGACAATGCTAAATATTTTGAAGTTGAAACATGTATTTTGATTGTTGGGTTTCGGTGATGCAGTGGAATATAGATTTTAAATTTTTAACATGCATACAATAATGAAAACTAAGTTTAACAATTAAACTCATCCATCAAAACTCAAAAAATCCTAGGAACCCCTTGATTACAATCAAATCACAAAACATACATATAAGAAGAAGATCAAAAGTCATATACCACCATGAAGACCATGAACTGGTGATTTTGAGACCTCCACAAGACTCCAAAGTAGAAGCTCTCCAATGGTGATCCACACAGGATTGATCAGGCCCCTTCCCAACTCGTCATGGTGCTGCAGCCTTCTTCGTAAGTGCGCTATCGATCATCCTTCGTAAGAACTTATTGCATCATTGCTTGTATGCTTTCATGACCTTCACTAGGACTATTCTAAAAACTCTTTCCCAAAGTATCACACCACACTCTAATCAAATTTTATGTTCAACACATGAACAATCTGATTTTAGGGCAAGTATCTCATACTTTTTTTTCTTCCTCTCTTCGTTTCTATTTTTCTTCCTTTTCCTTTCTATTTTTCACATCAAATTTCTACCACCTCATCCTCATCTAATCCCACATCCAAAACCATTTTTGGATGAATTTTATGCCATATGGGGTGCCCCTTACATAAGGGATGAAGGGGCACCACACATGACACCAAGGGGCGCCAACTCTTGGCGTCCCAACTCCTTAACACGGTGAAAATAAATTTTCAACATGGAAACTGTTGGGTATAAAATACCCTCAGCCGAAATTCTGGACAGGTGGAACCCATCCAGGCTTCTTCAAGATGGATTCTTCAGGTGCCTGTCGGATTGCCCAAGTGCTCACCGAGCTCCATTACTGACCGATCTCCTACAGTGATCAGCGACAGGCTGAATTCCCTTCAAGTTCTGTT
>KE506125.1:170988-187060 GCA_000441515.1 Elaeis oleifera
ATTCAAGATAAAAGATCAAATAAGAGAAGAGTAACAAAAGTGATCGTGATCAATAGGAATTTAATGATCGATAGAAAAATTTCACTAATAACTCAGAGAATAATAAAGAAGCAATGATCAATCTGTGAATATTATGGTAAAAATCATTATGGACCTTATCTCAAAAAGCTGAGAGCATACTTTTCATGCGGCACAATAGAATATATGGCACTAGATTGTTCCATTAAGAAAAAGATAGTTCAAAGTCAACCAAACTAGTAGATCTGAAACAACAAAGAAATGCACAGATATTTGCTTTGACTCAACAAGATGCCGGTACAAGCAATCAAGTAATTATAGGTATCGTTCTAGTTACCCCATAGATGCTCATATGCTATTTGATTATAAATTTTCTCATTCCCTTGTATCTTCTAAGTTTAACTATATATTTGAAGAAATGAATGAGCCAATATATGTTATCTCATCTCTTAAGAAAAATTATTCTCACAATGTCTTGTTTAAGAATTACACCATTTTATATGAAGAAGCTAGTATCGATAAAAACTAGTCAAAGTATGACAAAGATGATATGAAGACAAAATATCCTCACTTATTTGGAAATAAAGATACATCAAGTTTTGAGGATGCAACTTTTTTTAGGAGGGATAGAATGTGATAATCTGAATCTCAAAGCAGCCAAAAATAAAAATAAAAAAAAGATAAGAAGATTCCCGATAGGAGTCTCCTTCTCTAGTGAATCCCAAGAAGAATGGGAGTCCTAGGACCATCGGGCCCTAGGTTTCTCTATAAATAAGCCCTTCCCCTCCTAAGACCCTCCATTGGAGATTTTTGAGCTCGATTTCTCCCTCTTTCTCCCATTGAAGCCATGGCCTCCCTTGCTTGTGCCCATTGGAAATCGACGTCGAAGACCTACCGAAGCCTGAGGTAATCCCAACCCCTCTTCCTCTCTTTCTTCCTCTCCTCCCATGCTTGTGTGCATGATTGATGGCCATCAGATTTGTCAGAAAACCAAAAGGGGAGGATCTCCTATTTTTTGGGATATGCCCATGAATCCCGCTATTCGGCCCTTGCCACCGGTCATCCACTGTTGATCGTACCCTGCTGCCCATTGTCAGACCTTCGATCGTGCCATCGCACCTCATCAGAGTATGAGCCAGCAGCCCCTCCCATCTCTTATTCGGCCAAGAAGAAAAGAAAGAAAAGAAAGGAGAAAGAAAGAAAGAAAGAAAGGAAGAAAGAAAAGAAAAAAGAAAAGAGAGAAGAAAGGTTTTCTCTCTCTTTCTCTCTATAGATTTTTTCTCTCTCTTTTTCTCTCTGTAACTAATCCATAAACCTCATTATGAACCTAAGATGATTTTTCAAGATAACCCAAATCATTTCGATGCCTGAGTGGTCTATTGGACCGATCACCTAATCAATAATCTTCTTTTATTATTATTTAATTTTACTAAATTTATTGAATGAAAATTGATCATGCTTTATATTTAAATAAGATTACTTGATTCATCTATCTAAATATTTAGGATGAATGAGGTAAGTGGATCATACGTTCTTTATTTATTTATAAATCTTTATATTTTCTATGCATATGATCTTTTGTTGATGAAATCATATTCTTCATAAAATAAGAATTAGCATATGTGATATGAAAAGGTATGTTTTATTATGATCATTAATTTCATGAATATATTTTATAAAAGTAGCATATTTATGAAGTATGAATTTAATTATTTTTCATCTATTTATATATATATTTAAAAAAAATATAAAATTTCAAAGGCTCTCAGGTAGCTATGAACGATCTCTTTTAGAAAATCGATACTCAGAGCTAGTATCTATAGGAGCACAGGCCCTGCCAACATGTATAAAGTTGGCACATAAAATAAGAATTCTGTAAATTAAGAATACTGGCTCTGTCATGGGTATAAAGTGATCATAGTACGAATATCTGTGAGCAAAATTTTGAAACATAATATGGACACATGATAAGAATGACTTACGAAACATATTTATGAAATGTTCATGATTTATATATGTATGATTGATTTATGACTTATTTATTATATATCTTATGAAATATTTATTTATATTATTTATTATTTTTAAATATTATATTATCATGAAAAACTTATGCTTGATCTGATAAGAAAGCATAGGTTCTACTAATTGAGCTAGTGTAGCTTATATTTTTTATTTTTCTTTATAGAGGAATAAGGTTAGGATCGATGAAGGATTCCGGCTTAGGGATCTACATAGCAAGTTTGAAAATTTTGTAGCTGAAATTTAGTTATTTGATGATCACGAACTAGTAGTAAATAATTATGAATTTTGAGATATGGGTTTGTATTTGATTTTGGATTTAGATGCTCTAAACTAATATTGGTTTAATTATTTGATGAATGATGGAATTGAATCTCTTGTTATATTTTATCTATGATGGATTTAGCTGATTATGATAAATAGGCTTTGTTTATCGAGGGTGGTATCCTTTGATAGTATGATCGTGTTATGTCCCAAATTTGGAGACATATCTAAGCAGAATCCAAAGACTAGCATCAACCTTTTGATGAATTTCTCCTATTTGTAGGAAGCATGGGAGTCATCAATCTCGAGGATGAGTTTTTTCTAGTCTGGGGAGAATGATGCAAATGTCGTAGCTGATAAATTCTTTGATTCAAAGGGTCAGGCTCGAAAAAGGAAGAATCAAATCCAAAAGGTCAAAACACCGGATTGATTATATCTAATCATGTCGATTTTGATACCATCGAGCTAAAACGGTAATAACTTTCTCATCCCGTATCAAAATCACTATTATGATCCCATTTTGGAAAGCTCTTTTTGAGCTCTACGAGGCTGGCTGCTTCACTATCAATATAAATTTTGGAGCCTAATTTAATTGTTTAATAGGTCAATGAGAGTGTGGAAAAATTCTAGTTGGACTTGGAGTCTAATTTTGATTTAGTTTTACTCTACTTTGTGTCAAATTCCATTTGTAGTTGAGTGAGGACTTTTACTCTATAAATAAGACCCTTTGGCTAATATTGTAATCAATTAATTCGAGATTAGTGAATAAAACTTTGGAGAAGAGTGTTCTTCTTCTTTTGCCATTTTTCTTATTTCATACATCTTCTTTCTCTCTCCATTGAAACATGGCCATAGGTGCTGATACCAACTAACACAGCCATAGGAAACATGACCATAAGTGCTAATGCCAATTGATGTAGTCTATGGCCATATTTTGATGGAGAGAGAAAGAAGATCCATGAAATAAAGAAAAATGGCAAAAGAAGAACTCTCTTCTCCAAAATTTATTTGCTAATCTCTAATTAACTGATTATAACATTGGCCAAGGGTCTTATTTATAGAGTAAAAGTCCTAACTCAACTATAAAATGAATTTAAAATAAATATAATAAAGACTAAATCTAATTTAGACTCCAAGTCCAACTAAGATTCTACCGCACTTCCGTTGACCAATCAAACAATTAAATTAGGTTTCGAAATTCATAATTATGATGAAGCACTAGCCTCGTAGAGCTCAAAAAGAGCTTTTTGAGATGGGGTTATATAGTAATTCTGATACTGGATAAGAAATTATGACTATTCTAGCTCGATAGTATCAAAATCGACATGATCAGATGTAATCTGTCTGGTTTCTTGATCTTTTGGATCCGATTCTTCTTCTTTCGAGCCCGACCCTTAGAATCAAAGAATTTATCAGCTATGATGTCTGCATCAAACATCCTTTCAAGTTTAGTCCAATTTTACTTATATTTCTAATTTTAAAAGTATCAAACTAGCTCTTCAAATTTTTGAGAAGTTTTAAAATGATTCCACCATTTATCTCCATTAATAGAATGATATTACATGATCATCATGTGATATCCTTATTTTATAAATAACCAACTAACCTTATTCCCACCTCCTTCCTCCTTTCCAATTTCTCCCTCCTCCATTGTCGATGTCTCTTTTGCTTCCTCATCTCTCCCCTCCTTCCTTTCCGTCTTACCCACTTCTCCTCCTCGTTCTCCTTCTCCTCCAAGCTCATTCGTGTGCCATGGCTGCTTTTCCACCTCTATCCATTTCTCATCAGTAGACCCTCCTTTCACCTCCTCCGCTTTCTCCTCATCCACTTTTTCTCCTCATCCTCTTCTACCTTCAAGATTGCCCATGAGTCCTCTCCTTCATGGTGGCTCCCTCCATCTCCACTCATTCTTCTCCGACGACCCCTCCTCTCCGCTCCTCCCTTTCTCATCTATTTTTCTCCTCATCCTCCTCCTCCAAGCCTGCCCATGAACCCCCCATGACGTTTTTCTCCACATCTATCCCTTCTCATCGACAACCCATCTTTCTCCCTCCCACCCTCCTCACTCCCTTCTCCTCCTCCTCTAAGGCCAACCATGGCCCTTACGCTACATGATAGTTCCCTCCACCTCCTCATCAACTGTTCTTCTTCTCCTTCTCTCCTTCCTTCTTATCTACTTCTCCTTATCTTTTCTCCTCCTTTAAGCCCATCCATGAGCCCTCCCCTCCATGGTAGCTCTCTTCACCTCCTCCCTTTCTTGTCGGCAACCTATTCTTCTCCTTCCTTCCTTCTCATCACCTTCTCCTTCTTATTGTCATCCTCCTCCTCCAAGCCTATCTATGAGCTCTCCCCTCTATGGTGACTCCCTCGACCTCCCTTCCCTACTAGTAACCCCTTCTTCTTCCTCTTCATCCCTTCCTCCTTCTCCTCTTCAAATTCTGCCCATAAGGCCTTCAATGCTGCCTTTCTCCTTCACACCAAGCTCCAAATTCCACTATCCCTCTCCATGATGGATCCCTCCCGATCCACCTCTTCATCACCGACGACCCCTCTAGGCATTTTTATCCATTGAAATAGCAAGCTAATACTGTTTGTTGGTAAATAATGACAGTATCACTTTGTAACATATCAAAAATTTGAAGAACTAGTTTGATACTTTTAAAGTTATGATAATATAAATAAATTAGACTAAATTAAAAAATATTTTATAATTTATCCTAAATAATTTATTATTTATTCTTTAGATTTTTTATTTAGTTGAGTCAAATACGAATGAGCCAATTCAAGGCTGAAACACGCTTATCTTATTATTATAATATGAACTTTAGGAATTCAACTTGATCTTAAAATTTGACTTCAATTTTTTATTATTTTAAGTTATTTCTCTACACTATTTTTTATATTCTAATTTATCCTTTTAGACTCATTTGGTTCATAGGAATTGAAGGGAAAAGGTGATTCTTGAGAATTGCATGCGAGTTCCCTTAGTTGAAATTTTAAAAGAAAAGAGAATGAAAAAAGTTCTTCATATAAAAATATACTTCCCATATTCATAAAAATAAAATTTACAGGGGAGATGGGTTTTGGAACTACTCATAGGATGGATTTTGATGGTCTTTTCTCTTTTCTAAAATATCATTTTAAGATCTACGACTGAAATTTTGTAAACTATTAATGGATGGTTAAGATAAAATATCGAATAGTGATATAATATTTATAATATTATACTAATATTTATATGAATATTGATATTATAATATTTATAATATATTAATATTATTTTGATATTTATTCTAATATCATATTTTAATTTATATTAATATAATGTTATATTAATATCTATATTAGTAAATTTATCATATAAAATATTAAATTATATTTATATTAATATTAATATAATATTTATATTTATATAAAATTTGAAAGTAAAAAGGTATGATCTTATATCTATTAGTAGTATAATAGGTATTTTACATAATTTTCTCAGAAAAGTAGATGCTTAACCAAACATAAGTTATTCTGTAGTATATTAATATCCCATAATCAACCAAACATACCAAAATCACATTTATAATCATTATATTCTTAAGAATAAGAATAATTTTTTGTGAAGGAATATTCTTCCCATGAACCAAATGAGCATTTTGTGAAATCCTAGAGTCCAAGCCGGACTCTCTCGCCCAAGCATGCCAACTTTGTGCTTTCCACCTTGACCCAATCAAAAATCAAGAAATAAAATCTTTTGGGAGCATTTGGTGATCCAAATGGGATCACCATGGTGATCTAAGATCATCGGTGATCCAAATTCTAGGCTAATTTGATCCTCGATTATCTAAGATCATTGTGTTTGGTTGGCCATAGTGCAATGATTAAAGATCTCTAAGTATGTACCAGTAACTTGCTTAGTATGTTATAAAAATCTAAGATCACGGACCATAGATACCAAAATATTCTTGATATATCTCAAATGGATTTTTTACATTATTTACTAAACAAGTTAGGCCAGGTGCATTCACTTGAAAAGTGGCATTTTAGTTATGGATGGAAAATTGGGAAAATGCATGGTATTTAATTAGATGCGGCTAGAAAGTTAAACTTAATATTTGTTTGTCACCTAAAATATTTAAATTTTGAAGTCTTATGAAGAAGTCGACTGAATAGACACTCTAAAATGGTGTGTTTAGTGCCTACACTTCTAACATATTTCAACATATATTTGATTGAGTGCCAAACCATTTCAAGGTCAGAAAAACTGGAACTCAAAGAAGTTTCAGCATTAAAATTAAAGTGTCCAGATAGCATTGGTATGAGCCAAACAATTTTGATATACTATTTCGATGCCAACCCAACCAAACACTAGTACCATTTAACAAACTTTAACTTGAATAAATATAAAAAAATTAGTATACTAGTTCTATTGGATAATCATCTATATGCATAATGTCTATGTGGCCAACACTATGAATAAAATAGGATAACACTGAGAATTGTAACACCTGAAATTTCAAAATCCAGAAACATCCAAACTCTAAATCCACAAACATCTAATGCATTCATTTCACTATAAATGTCCATAATAAATAAACATAATATTTATACTAGGCAAAACTAAACAAGAAACCAAAATAAGAGAAACGACCACCAACTACAACTATCAAGTGTAGGTAGCATCGCACTAAATCAAAGTCAAATGAGGATCTATATGCGTTACCCTCTAACCGCTTCATCAGCACACATTTTCTTATAAACTATTGAGGCAGGGTAAAAGAAGTCCATTTTCGACTTGTCCTTGTTGATAACCTCACCTGTAGTTAACATATCATTCTCACTCAAAGCCTCAATCCTCATAATCTCTTCAAACAAAGCCATACGTCTCTCATCACCTTATCACTTCTTCTCAAAAAAGTTTGCAATTCTCATGAAGTCTTCTCTTGTCCCTTACATGCATTGCTTATCCTTCCAATATGAGTAATCAAGTTCTCCATAATAGTGTCATTGTGCCTTCTCTTTTACTTTGTAAGCTTCCATTCTTCTTGTTGTTTATTGTAGTACCAGTATCCGCACCTATAGTTTGGCAAATAGATGGTGGTGAATATGATGCAGTATCTCCCTCAGCATCCGTATCATCTCACAAACTCATAGTATCGACTAAGGCCTTCTCCTCTTTCTCAATTTGTTCACAAGCATCAGCTTGATCCTTCGCACCCTCTCCAATTGCTCTATCTTTACCAAATACCATTGATAAATCATCATAAGGAAAAGGCTTGTTTCTCAGGTCAGCTGCATGGGGATGACTCTGTCAACATAAAATAAAGATTGTCATCAAATTGAGAGATACAAATATTTGAAAAATAATATTGAAAGAATATAAATAGAAATTAAAGTTAGAAAGGAGATAATTATGTAGTACCTTCACTCATAAAATTTTTATCTATTGCCGCATAATTTTCTCTATCATTCCACCCAAATCCCAAGCAATTTGATCATAATATTTCTACAATTGCATTGTATTACTTTTTCAGTAACTTCACATGATTCTCAATGTGTGGAGTCTCTCTTAGTCTACAACTAGAAAGATTTCACTCCATATTCTCTAAATGCTAGTGAAATCCTAGTCTAAATGTGCCATCATCATCTTTCCAACCACCAGCATTTGCTACCTTAACAAGGTACTCAACTAGCTTTGCATCTTTATTTTTGTCCAAATTCTTTTTGAGAAAGTAGTTTTATCTGCTTTTGAGTTTATTTTTTATTTTCTTGAGAAAGTATGTCTTTTATCCTAAATATTCGACACAAACAATAATATATTACACATAGTTGACACAAGTAATCATACATATTTAATTGAATAAAAGAAGTGACAAAAAGAACATTGAATATTATATTGCAAACATAATACATAATACAATAGGAAATAGAAACTGAAATTACAACAAGAATAGGAAACGGTTGTTTAGATCCAAATAGAAATTTTATTAAACATAGTAGCCTATCTATTTCGATTTTTCATCCATTGCTCGAACATATCATTTGCCAAATTCTCCATAAAGTAGCCCAAGCATCATTTATCTCAACATACATTATTCTATCATTAACTTCTTCCTCTTATGAGCCAGTCACATCCTTAAAAGCCTCGAAGTCTATTGAGTCAATAGGCATTTCTTCTCTGATAAAGTTGTGTAGAAGGCAACAAGTATTTATAATTCTGCATTGGATTTTATTGGATAAAATTAAGGACTGAGACCTTAGAATTGCCATCTTCCTTTTAACAACCCAAAGCATCCCTTTATACCATTCTTAGCCTAGGAGCACTTCATGTTACAAGACTCATGAGCACTTATGTGTTGTTGACCCTATCTCCACTCATTCAAACGGTATCTTTCTCCTCTATAAAGAGCCAAAAAGCCTTCAGCATTCGTGTATTTGGCATCACATAGATAGTAGTAACATGTATATAATAAATTATAGTAATTACCTTCAAATAAATAGTGAATCACATTGTATGAGAATCTAGATATTCTATTAATCATTCTTGCTACTTACCTTGGGGCACCTTTAAGCCATTTCTTTGTCGAATGGCATCTCGAAGCACTCGAGAATCAGTAGCTGATCCCTCCCACCCAGGCAACACATAATTGAATTGCATGTTTCGAGTGCAAACACCAAGGACATTAATAGCAATCTTATCCTTGCGGCTTTGATTCCTAGGCTTATCGACCTCCTCTATATTGACCTTTATGTATGTCCCATCAAGTGCTTCAAGATAGTTCTATATTTATAAGGTAGTTTATTTAGTTCAATAGTATAATTTAATTGACACAACTAAAATAATGGTGAAGAGTATCTTTAACCACTTCCACCTCTCATCCATACAGTTCTCTATGACACCTTCAGGTTTCCATAACAACATAGAATGGAGATGCAGCATTGAGCTGAGGATGATATGGAATTATCTACTTATTATCTCACTAGAATGAGCAACTTGCCTCTTAATTACCCTATTCTTTACATCATGTGAAATTATATGTAAGAATATAGCAACCATTTCCTCTACATCTATATTTTTAGAGGATTTGAGTTTTAATTGTATTTTCAGTATATGACATTACTTGTGAAAGTCTCTCTTATCCATCAATATATTCTCAATAGAGGCTAAGTCACTATCAAACACAATTTTATCCAATTTCATAGATCTTATATACTGCCTGCTTGTTGAATCTCTTTCCCATCCTAATCTTAAATTAGATCAGTTCCTAAATATGGGAATAGTAATCAACTGCAAGATGAGGCATATGTACTCCAATATTGTAAATTTGAAAACTTAAAGTAATCAACTGCAAGATGAGGCATATGTACTCCAATATTGTAAATTTGAAAACTTAAGAAACCAAGTAATTGTAAATGCTTTGGCCTTATAAATTGAGCCATTACTGCAAATTATAATATAGATAATTAAATTTATGCATAGATAGTTAAATACAATTTCACAAAATAAGTTTAGAGATAATTAAAATTCAAATGCCAAAAACTAATAAATAGTATTAATCTTCGACTCCTTTCTCATTCTTATTAAAAATTTAGGTTTTAGTGTTTACTATGTGTAAGTAAAGGTGCTGAGAGACCATTATATGTGGCAAGCACAATCAATTATTAGATGACACATTTTTTTCCACGTCAAGATGCAGAATCTATCCTTTTGAGAGGATCGAGGCTAAAATTTAGTTCACTTTAACGGACATGGTCTCCAATTGGAGAAGAATAAAAAGAAGAACTAGCAATTTTAATGATAAACCATGATTTCACTCCTGCAACATATGCGGTATTAAGCCATGTGCCTAGTAAAAAGAGACGTAATATAACTTATTTCTAATTAAACAAACTAGTCAAGTTAGGAAAGTCAAAAGAGGAAATCAAAAATCGGCGATCCAATCAATCCCAGAATCGGTATCTATCATATTCACCCATCTCATTTTGGAATTTTAATTTGGAGCTTTTCCCATCTCAATTTCACCTATCCCACATGTTTGCATCTTGTTCTACTTTGGATGAAAATGAATGGCTGAGAAGAAACCAATATCCGCCTCTGTGCTCCAGCCAAATAGAGATGATGAATATGCCACGATTGAATCAACAAGAGGAAAGGTTATCCAATGGAATGGATACTGTGTGCTTGTTGTGCTTGCTATGTGAAGGTCAATTCATATGTATGATGTTCCTAAAGAAGTGATAAATGTTCAGCTAGGAAAATTAGAAAAAATAAGCAATAAATGTTCCCCAAAAAAAAAAAACTTGAGACATTATAATCAACGAACGATGACCTAATAAATGAATAAAATAAAGTTATAAATGATAGAAACAAATGCAAACTTGAATCTAGGATACAAGACAATGAGACATTCAAATTTCTCAAATTTTCTTAAAACAGCAAATTTACTACTCTACAACATAGAAAATTGATGATTAAGCAAATATTTACTAGCATGGTGATAGTATACTAAAAAGTTCTTCACCATAAACTTGATAAGAAAATCTCAAATAACTATACTGATACTTATTCTCCACAAATAACATCGACCAAAATAGTTAACAAAATTCTCAAATACTTAATAAAATGAAAGAAAATCCAAGGATCCATTGGCTTAGTTCCCAGCTGGATGAATGCTTTCCTGCACAATCAAAAAAGATTGTCACATTTCTATAGATACATCACACTACATTTTAATCTTTCAGAGAAGAAAGACATTACATAAAAATTGAAAGGAAAAATATGGGAGAGGAGAGATGGAAGAAGAGAAAAGCCTCAAATTATTGAGATTGTGGTCGAGAAAATAAGATCTCTACTTCAAATCACTCTCTCAACAAATCTTTGAGAGTTGGGACTAAGGATTGGGATAGAAGAAAACTTAGAAAAAAAACTAATACAGGAGATTTCTCCTTTTCTAATCACCACGGTCAGAAAAGAAGGATTTCCTTCTCTTCCATAGAGATGACACCCGGCCCAACCACCCATCCCATGTGTGAAAAAATATAGTGGCAAAAAATAATGGTTTCCTCTTCTATGAAGTCTCTCATGATTACAAGGAGAATTTTTGTTAATGTATTTTAGTCTAAGACCACCATAATGAAGATGTTGGGTACCCATTCTCGAGTAGATTTTCGATCACCACGCTGGTCGGTGATTTAAGAAATGGGGGTGATCTAAGATCACTGCCGTATAGGATTACCAGATGCAACCAAATAAAATGATTCCATCACCTCTATCCAGATCACCCCTGATCTTGAGATCATCACCCCATACCAAATGCCCTAAATTTTTAAATAAGTGATTTTTGAGGACTTTAGGTTTGGCTTGTAATTGAATATGTATGGTTCAAGCTCTACTCAATTATAAAATAAGATAAGCTTGACTGTGAAATGCTTTAGCATGTCTTAGCTCAACTAATTTGCACCCATAACTTTTTTCAATGAGTCCAATGACTAACAAGAACAGATGCTTCCACTGGCTGCTTCTATTATTTCTTCCTGTCTTCCTATATTATATGTTGACCTTTAACAATCAATTAAAAAGAGAAGTCAAAAATCAAACAAGTATCTTATCCTTTTGCTAACTGCAGAGCCGCAATTCACATATTTCCAATATCCGTGATGGCCAATATCATGACCTATAACTTCAAAATCTATTCATAATCTCAGAAGATATGCTTTCAAATCTATTCTGAATCTCAAAAGATATACTTCAAAATACTATTATCCATATTTATACTTAAAATAATTTTATTTAGAGTTTCTAGTTCTCTTGTGCTTAAGATAATGATGCTTGCACCAACTGATCCCACTATATACAATCATTTAAGATGCTATACACAACTAAAGTGGAGGCGTTAGTATCAACTTCAATATACAAAGAAGATAATCTACATCATTCACTTCATTAATATTTGATTTTTTAGATATATATATGTATATATGGTCATATTTTTATGCTTTGTATCTGCATCCACTTTCATCTTAGATAGTGTAGTAAAACATAAAGCACTATAAACGCGAAGGTGCAAACGCTCCCTCATAGTGTTTCATGGACTTTTGAAAATAAATCATAGAATAATTATTGAGCTCTTGAAAATGATTCGGATACTATTGCCACCACTGCTACTATTTGTTTTGTCATTATTTATGAGAGTCATTAGCTATTGTTACTTGCTGCTGACAAATGACAACTAAACAATGAGTTTTATCAAATGAAATAATAATGTCTCACATAACAAAATTTTAAGTTGATATTTCATAAATCTGGTTTTTCATGGGAATTTTCTTGCTAAAATATGTATCATTCAGCACATCATGATAAAAATGTTTGAAACATTAGATGTTAAAATAATAAGTTTTCTAATCTGAAACCCCAAAGAAAAAATTAAGCAATGCTCTTGACACAGGATGCAGGATAAAGAAGATAAAATACCTCTTAATTTAAGTTGCCCTTACTTTCAAGGTATCTAACATAATTCCCCCTTCCCCCCCCCCCCCCCGATTTTAGTCCATGCATACTGTACCTTTACCTAGAGAATTACATTGGTCATATTTTATATTTCATTTACCTTGTCGAAGACCAAAATAACTATGGTGATTCTTTGCTCTTTTCTTTTCAGTAAAGGCATTTATAATATTTCAATAATTTAAAATAATAGATAGAGAGATACAAACATTCAAGCTTGAACTTTTAGGGGGATTTTGCTAATGCATGATAAAGTAGAATAAATAACAGTGACCATAGATAAATGGATAGATTTTTTAGTTTATGATTTCCAATTTATTAGATGCTTGAACATAAAAAATATTTCTTTAAAAACTTAAATGCAAAATGCATATATATGCATAATCAAATGACAAGGAGAGAGGGGAAAGTGGAATCTCGAAAGGGCATAACAAATATAATTTAGAAAACTTGGATACAAATCCATACAAGTACGAAAGTCCTTGGAAGGTAATTATCTACATAGATGGCTCTTATGGGTAGAATTATTTGTTGGGTTCCGGTTACACAGTGGAATATCATTGTCAAATTTTTTTATATCTTTAAAAATAAGTTTTAACATTTAAAACAAGACAATCAGAATACAAATTCTAGGAACACCTTATAGATATCAATTAAACAAATCATGCATGCATATAAGGTAGAATTTATACCTTCTCGAAGATGATGAATCGGTGCGAGGATGGTCTCCACAAGATACAAAGTAGATGTAGGGTTTCAGGGAGAACATGCATAGCGAAAGTATAACAGATTTCAAAAATTTAAATTAAAAAATTCTAAATATTAAACCCTTAAACTAGTACCTCCTTGATGATTAACAATCATATAACATATTCATAACAAAATTTAAGGTATAGAAAATACCTGCAATGCTTATTTCAAAAATTCGGCAAAACCTCCACCAGGTGCCCAAGCATTCGTCCTCCAATGATGATCCACACAGGATTATGATTAGGACACCAACTCTTTAGGATGATTTCTCCTCCAAAATTCTCACTCTGAGAATTTTCTTGGATAGCAGAATCTCAAAACCTTCTTTCTCTCCTCTTAGCCTTCCTATCTCTACCTTTATTGTCTCCTTGTCTTCCTTAAATCTCTTCCTCAGCCCTTATCCTAAAATCAAATTTGTCCTTATTATTTTTGGACTTGTCCTAACAAGAGAAGGTAGAGACTTATTGAACAATAGGAAGAGAGTGTAAGAAAAAGAGATGAATTAAAAATCTAAATGAATAAATCCCCGATGCAGTCCCCTTTATATAGTTAGCGACGAGATGCATTCAGAATGGACTTGCGCCCTCTCCACGTGACAACTCACGCCCATCGAGATTTTCCCATGCCCAAGTCAAATTTTCATGCCCATCTGGAAGCACATGACACATGGCAAATATCGAAAAAGAAATCCAAGAGATGCTTCACGCAGAAAGACTCTTCAGAAAATTTTTTTTGATGTTTCTTCGATGCGTCATGAGGCTTCACTGGGTGGCATTTTTCTTTAGCATTCATCAGCAATTTTTGTCCATCCAAGGGACCAAAATTGGGGTGCTAATTCCATGATGGCATGGAGAAATTTAGATATGAGAGGAGGCATGACAATTATATAAGAGTCCTTAACATCATGGACTCTTCATTAGGTGCATGGATTGATTTGGCTAGGTCTTCAAAATTATCAAATTTCACAATAACCATGAAGTGATTTAGCCATATAAGGACTCCTCTGTGCCTAGAATTAAATCACAATTCTTCGAGTATTTTTTTCAGCATGGAATAAAAGATAAAGATGAGGAATGGGCATCCCATCTCATAGGATGCTAACTAGTCTTTTTGCACACAAAACTAATCCCACGTGCAAGAAAAAATTCTTGGCGTGTGGGAACTTGGTTATATGGCACCTAATCCTTGGTTCATCTGGCCATGGGTTGATCCAATACAAATCCAAAATTGGTTTGACTCAATTTGGATTTAATTAGCCCAATCTGGAATCAATTTCGAACCTGATTCGAAACATGGAGCTAGGATTTGCAATATGTGCTAGCATATCAATTTTGCAAACACGATCTAATCCAATTAGATCTCTGATCAATTTTCTTTATGTGTGACCTACTGAATTTCACATCTAGCCAGCCATGGATCTGAGTGCAAATCGATCTGATTTGATTAGAATTTAATCTATCCGATCTAGGTCCAATCGAGCCCATCCGATTTCAGCAATTAGAATCTTTTCTAATTGACGATCGAATTAAACTCTTTAATTTGATCAAACCCATAAAACAAGATTCACATCTTGTAATATATCATATCTACCAGAAAGATATAAAATTTTGATAAAAATATCAAAAATATCTTTCAGTATAAAGTTACCGTGTAATTCGATCCTGCAATCAACCTGTATCTCAAATATGACTCTGGAATGGAATGATGTTAAATCTAATATCATATTCATATTTTTTTAATCTTTAATGATGATTTGATTAATAAAATATTAATTTTTTTTAAATTTTATCTTACTTTGATCAATGACTTCCTGAATCATCAATCGATCAGAGCAAGTAGGATGCGATCTCCTCTTACCAGGAGTGATCAATTCCATGTTGACCTACTCACAACCTCCATACACATTCCACCATATGCAGATCATCTCGTACATGATTAAGTCATGAATGAGTATGAACCAAATATGGATTCTTGTATACAAGGTTCTATGGTAGTCTCAGGTCAAAGGATTATATGCATAACTCCCACTATAAGAAATATCTTTTGATGGATAAGTAGATTCCATAAGATGCTTCTTAAATTGGATCAATTCAATGAACTCATTCTCTAATGAGCACCCACATCCTTGTATTAGTGTCTCACACAAATGGCTTATGAGATCAGCTACTTTTTCCATCGAGCATATATAGAAAGTGTCAGTCTATCCAGAATATTGATCCCTACTCAATGCTCCTATGACTACGAATATTCTAAATCAAAATTTTTAGGATTTTAGGTCTCATAGATATGATCTCATCATAAGTCTAAAGTCATTGTCTTAATTTATAGAGTTCATCATAATCATTACAAAAGTAAGATGTAGCATATGATGAAAATAATACCTTATATTTATAAAATATCAATTATATGAGTCTGGAAGATTACAAAGAAATTCATCAAAATATAAATTTTGATTGACTTGTAGGGCATATTCCTTTCAATCTTCCACTTGCAATAAAGTCAATAGCCTTTATATTTTATCCCTAT
>KE506126.1:48279-62990 GCA_000441515.1 Elaeis oleifera
CATATAGTCGATCAGTCCCTTTTAAAATGCCGAACGACCGGCATGGGCTGCAGTCTTGTCAAGAACATGCTGTACGACCGTCAGAGGGCATTGCCCTGTCAGGAACCTGGGGCGTTGTCCTGCCAAGGACACGAATTAATTCCTCGGATCTGTCAACCCATCGACGACATGGCAACCCCCGACGATGTGACAGTCTACGGCGATTTGACAACTTCACAGTTGTCTACATCACCGATGGCGGGACCATACCGCCTCCTACTATAAAACGGAATAAGGCAACAGCTTAAGGTAAGCCCAGCCAACCTAATCAATCTCTCGGCTCGTCACCGCTGAGTCTCTTCTGGTTCTTCTCTACTGTTGCCTAGTCTCCTCTCTGATTTGACCGTCGGAGGATCTCCATCGGAGGCCTCTCCGATCTGTGTGGACTTTTTTGCATATGCTCATTTTCGATGATCAGACGATGAGAAGATTGACCGCAACAGACTTAATTCTCTTCTTCTTTATTTTTTTCTTTCTGTCGTTGTTCAAACTTTTTGCTTCCCGGTTTCACCAACGGTCGCCAGAAGCTACTTCGAGTTTTCAAATAGCTACGTCATAACTGACCACTCTGTGCAGTATCCAAGTCCCGTATATCTACAGGCCTAGACCGTCATTTTTGTCATGTGGAGCAATCCAATGGGACAATTCCGTGGTTTCAACGGCTTTTACTTTTCACTTGGAAGTATAATTCTGTGAAATGTTGTGGACCATAATAGTGCTCATGAACATTTGCGGTAAAATAAGAAAATTGTTGACCTCAAATTTGAACTCGATTTATCTTACTATATTAACGTTTATTTAAGATAATGAATCAATTTTCTATTCATTTTTACCCTCTCCACATTTGAATTAGTCATATTGCAATAATTTGAAATGTACAACTTCAAGATCAATATAGTTTCGAGTGCAATTGCTATAATCATCACAGAAGACAATTTTTTATATGTACCAACACTTTTATTATTTACATGTTATGTTGTGTGCTCATAGTGGAAGAGGCTGAAAACCTTTAAACAATTGTTATCATCTTTCCATGCTTCGCTTGATATCTTATATAGGATCAAGCTAACAGGCTTTTCAATAAAATCATGTCACGAGAACATATTGTAACATTTTACTAAACTAAATTTGTTCGAAATCTTCATCTCTTTCTCACACATAAAAGAAAAAATTGGATTACTAGCACTTGGATCAAATGTGTCTTATAGTTTTATAAGATAAGGTGTCACATCTTTATCAGTAGAACTCATGGATATATTAAGTGAGATCGACTATTATAAGTCTTGTCATGATGAGGACCTGACATCAGAAACTCTCTGGGAGACTCATGGTAGGTCAAAAAAATACATCAAACTTGAAAAAAAGATGAATTATATACTATGGCAATGCAAATGACCCTCTAACGCACCAGATTTAGGATTAGGACATTGAAGGATTCACCTAAAGGCACATAGTTCACTGCAAGACAGTGAAACATAATTGTTGAGTTGAATACATTAATTGCAACCTAAGCATCAACCATATATTTATACTTCATGGTCCACCTGAATATCAACGCAATGCATTAAATAATTTCTCTTAGATGTCAAGGTCGTAAGCATCCTTTGATGACTTTATTGTGGAACCAAAGTCATGCATTACATGTGCCACATGGTATTCCACTAGATGATGGAATGGTAATCTTCTAAGGAACTACTATTTCTTCTCTCGCAAAAAGAAGCTACCATTTCTTCACATGCCCCGTAGGTGCTTTGTCAATCAACATAATCATAATCTTCCATTAATTATATCCTCTCCTCCATACTAGTAGTACTTGTAGCTGCAAGCAATGTCACATGATACTCATCCTTAAGAGCTTGTTGGCTCTTCTAGCTTGTAGTTTTAGAAGTTCATCTAAATCACAGTCGCCATTCTAGCCTGTAAGATTGTTGGTTTGTAGGAAAAAAAAAAGTTTATAAAGATCTTTTGATCCTACTTATAGGATTTTAGTTGTATCAATACAAGTTATATCCAAATAGATTATTGGTCTGCTGAAAGGAAAAAAAAAGTTTATGAAGATTTTTTTTTTAAAAAAAAATCTTATAGGATTTGAGTTGTAAGGATGTTGAATTAATACAGGTAATATCCAAATAGGCTGGTGGTCCGAAAGAAATGAAAATTTATAAAGATTTTCTTTTCTGTCTTATAGGATTTGATGGGGAGGTGTGGACTGAATTAACACAGATCATATCCAAATAGGCTGTCCAAAGAGACCCAATTCAATGCTGCCATATCTCCCAAGCAGAGCCGAAGACTCGGTACTGTTATGTCAAATCTATAGCCAAGATTAAATCATTAAAAATCACATAAATTCCAGACGGAAGACAACTAATCAATGCAAACATCCGCTACCCTGTACCTCCGGATTCACTGAATCCTAGGGTATTCCGGTAATCTTGCTTCCACACAATACCCTTCCAAAATTTTCAACGCAGCATCTGACCGACTCATGAAGCCCTCCCCTCCCCCTCCCAGGAGCAGTTGGTTTGAACCGTCCATCCCTCGGTTGGTGCGCGTCGTTGGCTCTGCCCTGCCCGAACCCACATAAACCCCCCACCTCCACGCCCTTTCAAGTTCACCGGCTCCCCTCTCTGTCTTCACACCAACCCTTCGCCCGCTCCTTCTTCTCTCTCTTCTCTTCCCTCCTCTCCTCTCCTCTCCTCCTCCAGGAATCAAGAAAAGAGAGCGAGCGAGAACGAGGGGGAGAGAGAGGCGATTGGGATGCAATTGGGGGAGATGAAGTCCTTGGCGCTGGATCTGATGTCGGCGATCCTGAACGGGAAGTACGACGGGGAGGGGTGCCGCCGGAGATCCGGGGGAGTCGGGAGCTGCTGGCGGTGCTAACCACGTCAGTGGCGGTTCTGCTCGGCTGCGTGCTCTTGCTGCTCTGGAGGAGATCGGGCGGCAAGAAGGCCACCCTCGTGGTCGAGCCCCCGCGGCCACTTGAGTTCAGGGAAGAGACGGAGAACGAGCTTGATAGCGGGAGAAAGAAGGTCACCGTCTTCTTTGGCACCCAGACCGGCACCGCGGAAGGCTTCGCCAAGGTCAGGATCTTCGATTTGATTCCGCCGCACTTCTTGTCTTGGAACCTATACCCCCTCAGAAAAAAAATGTTTTTTTTGGTTTCCTTTTTCAAGTTCTTTTCCTAACCTAAAGATCCCTTCTTGACCAGGCTTTGGCCGAGGAGGCAAGGGCGCGATATGAGAAGGCCATCTTCAAAGTTGTTGATCTAGTACGACTTCTCTACTTCCTTTCTTTCTTGGAATATTATCAGATGAGTCGAGAATTATTACCCGTTTGATTGATTATTTGTGGTTTGATCTTGATCATTTGCTCGCTTTTTTTTTTTGCTCCGTTATTCATAGGATGATTACGCAGCTGATGACGATGAGTACGAGGAGAAGATGAAGAACGAGACGTTGGCGTTGTTCTTCTTGGCAACGTGAGTTGCAATTTGTATGTCCCTTCCAGTTTCCCCCGCATTTATTTATTTTTATTTACCAATTCTGGTTTGGGAATCACAGTTATGGAGATGGTGAACCAACGGATAATGCTGCTAGGTTCTACAAATGGTTTACCGAGGTTAGAGAAGATTTTGATAGCCTGTTGTAAAATTTTGTCTTCTCTGTGTTGTACTTCGCCATGGTGTACTGAAGGCGGTGCCTGCCTGTTTGGTTTTAGGGGAAGGAGAGGGGAGTTTGGCTTCAGAATCTTCAGTATGCTGTGTTTGGTCTGGGAAACAGACAGTACGAGCATTTCAATAAGGTTGGGATCTAATTTATTTATTTATGTATTTATTTATTATTCCTGGTAATTGGGATGAGGAACATATTTCTACTGATACTCAACATATGTTCAATGTGTTTTTTTTTTTTTTTGTAAAAAATATAGGTCGGCAAGGTAGTGGATGAGGCCCTTGCTGAACAAGGTAACTACTTAGCATTTAGCCTTTTATTATTTCATCATGTTCTGTTTGACTTGGATGTTATCGACTGTTGTCTTGTCTGTGCCTCCTGTACGATTTTAAGCCAACTGATATAATAACTTCTTGTGTCCCTACACTTTTTAAGAAAGCTGGTACCTGGAGCTCCTTGCGGATGCGCTGCTTTCTTGTGACACAGGAAAAGCTAATCAGCTCATAACTTTTAAGATATACTGATTTATGCTTGAGAAAGTTTTGTGCTTGTTCCCCTGAATATATAGCTTGGGCACTCACACATGACTTCTATGATGCAATGTTCTTTGTTGAATATCAAGTGACACCTGATGCTTGACCAACTACGGAAGAATCTCTCAAGAGAGATAAGACAAAACCTTCCCACTTTGTTTGGTTACAACGGAAAGAAGAGAAGATAGAAAAGGAGAAGAGATCAGAAGGGAAAAAAAATAGTTCTCTTGTTTGGATGCACAAGAGAGAAAATGAGCAATTTATTTGAACTGTCTGGTTTTGGGGTAAGATAAGAACAAAAACTTATTGTAAGCATTTAGTTCTTTTCTCTTTGAATGTCTCTTCTTTTGTATAGACACTTCTTTTGAATAGGCAAAAATGTGATTTTGGAGAGAGAACTTCTCTGTGCTCCCTTTCTTTTCCCTCCACTTATTGGCTTATTTTTGTGACCAAATGAGAGAAATTTGATTTTTCTCATCATTTTCTTCTCTATTCTCTTTATGTCTCTCTATCCAAACAGGATGTTGAATAAATATCTATCAAAAGAGGTTGTGGCCCCAATAATCCTGACAAATCATTCATTTAAATAAACTTGTTATTATGTTAACATTAATTAAACAAGTGTAACTTAATTAGGAAATAGAACATGATGTCAATATATATATATATATGTATATATATGTATATATATGTATATATATGTATATATATGTATATATATGTCTATATATGTGTATATATATATATATATATATATTAGAATCTAGTCATGTTTTGCTACGATACTGACCCTCAGATGCACTAACCTATTTCTTACTATCAAGAAAAACAGATCTTATTTCTGATATAAACATATCAATATCTGTATATCTGCCTGCTAATTGTTCTTAGCAGCCAGTTTTAGCATTTCATGGCATTTGCCCTTACCCCATCTGAGCCCCACACAACCATATGTAGTTCTGATATTGTCACTAATTTGCTAGCTATCTAGTGTGTCAGACATCCTAAGAGGATGATTTTTAATTCTTTAATAAATATATAGTTCATAATATTTCTTCTATCGGGTTCTCTGATGTTGTCCATGATGTGTCAAGATGTATAAAATCATTTCAACCAAGGTTTGCCATTCTTGTATGGGACCCCATACCGATACCATCCTATTATCGTGTCGGTACGCAGTATGGTACAAGATGGCGAGGTATACCAAATGTTAACAGGGTACAAGATTATATACTAGTTTGGTACTGGTATGGTATGGTACGATACTGACCGGTATAGCAAATTTTGATTTCAACATTAGCAGACAACTGGTACTAATTATTCAATTTGGTGTTGAAAAATCTTAGTGAAAAGTGATGAAACTATCCTTTTTGAACAATCTTTTATGACAAACATGAAGTCAATTGAAACTTTGATGCATGAATGATGGACACCTCTTTTACACTTATATGATTCAAGAGTTTTAAGGGGTTTTGACATGTTGAGAAGGAAAATTTTGGGTTTGGATTATCACAGTTTGTGGGCTTAAATCATATGTGCTCTGGGATCTAGCAAATCTGGTTTCAGATTTCTGGTGTATGTTCTAGAATGCTTTAGTTAGTCTTGTGGTCTGAGATTTGTTTTGCTTATGGAAAATATCCCTTTTATGGCATGTAGTTAGCTAGACACTTGTGAATCCAATAAGGATTTTGCAGGAAACAATCATTAATCATTCTACCATTTTTGTTTGCTTATTAGTGGTTTTTCATTCTTTTGATTGGGTGTTCTTCTATGTTTGTGGAAGTACGAAAAGTGAAGCAAGTGGCAGTTGCACAAACGCAAAAGGCTTGGGAGCAATCAACTTTGTTTTTTGAAACTGTTACTTTAGTAACTTGGGAGTTAGGTACTCTTCGGTAAAACATGGTTTGAAGATTGGGCTGAAACTAGTCTGGAACTGGCTGAATTTTGAAACTTTTCCAAATTTTTTGGTTTCGGTCAGTTTTGGCTGATTTTGACAATTTTAGCCAAAACCGACCGATGCTGATATTCTTTGTTTTTTTTTAAACAAATTCATAGGTATATATGTTCATTATTTTCTGATGTTTTCTAATACTTAATTATTCAATATCACATTCAACTAAGGCTCTAATGATCTAATTTAAATTATTTTGACTAAGACTTGCTATTATAATGACAAAGATGCAATCTTATTGTCTATCTTTACTAATTAAAAAGTGTTATATGTTCCTCTGCTTAGTTTTCAATTTAAATGAGCTTTTCCTTGTTTTGGAATAAATTGATGTATTAAAATGAAATAGTGAAATAAAATGGGTTTTATTTGATGGATCTTTCCTTTCTTAACCTGATTTTTAAGATGGCAGATATTGAAACATGCTTAAATGTTTTTTATTGCTTAGATGAGTTATTAACATAAAGTAAATAAAATAAGATATTCTTATAAAACTTAGTTAAATGCAAAAACACAGCAAATATGGAATTATAAACAAAAGAGAAAGTGTAGGAAAATTGTGAAGTTTAGAGAAAGTGTATGATGATCATAAAAGTTAGCACAAAGTATTATATATCTAATGCATTAATCTCTAAAACAGAAACCCAAACTATGATCCTCAATAACATTGACATAACGGGATAACTTGCATTTTTTCTTAACTTTTTCTAATTTTTGGATTTTCTCGACTTTTTGAGTGAAATATTGAATCTTGGTGTGATACTGTTGCAAGCATTGAAACTACCAAAACTGTAACTCTACCTGGAGGACCAAAACCAAGTCGAGTTTAAAAACCTGATCACTAGATGATGGACATAAAGTGTTCTTGCGTGTCTTATTCCTCTATATTATACTTGTTACTGAAATTAGTTTTGTTTGTTATTGCAGGTGGGAAGCGCCTAGTTCCGTTGGGCCTCGGAGATGATGATCAATGCATTGAGGATGACTTTACTGCGTGGTTGGTTGCATCTGGCATCACTTTCAATTTTCAGTTTTCATGGAAATTGAGACCAATCTTTATTTAAACCGAATCCCAATACTTGTTTGGTGTTCACTTGAGTTGTATTTGGCGGAGGTGGAGGTGGTGGCCGGCCACAATGGTGGTGTCTATGGCTGGTGGTGGTGTGCCATGGTGGCAGTTGGTAATTGGTGGTGGTGGTAGTGGTCTATGGGCAGTGACCAGCAGTAGTAAGCGGCAGTTATGTTAGTGGGTGCCATGTGATTGGTGGTGGTAGTGGTGACAGAGGCGGTTGTGGTGGTCGTGGGTGGTTTTGGTTTCAAAGAAAGTGTAAACCAAATGTTATTTCTGCCTTGGTTCTTTGTTTTTGAAACAAAACCTGAAAATTGGAAACTTGCAGTGATTCCAAATGGGGCCTATATTAGCAATAGTTTAATCAAACCCAGTTGTAGGGCTTTATGCTGCCCATATAAAACAACCCTTGCCTCCTCATATAATATCACTTTATGATTGATTTCAGGAAGGAGCTGGTGTGGCCAGAGTTGGATCAACTGCTTCGAGATGAAGATGATGCACCAGGGGCATCTAACCATTACACTGCTGCCATACCGGAATACCGGGTTGTGTTTCTTGAAAGAACAGATGCATCACATATGGAGAGGAACTGGAGTCTTGCCAATGGCCATGCTGTTCATGACCTTCAACATCCTTGCAGGTACTAGAGAAATATCAAAAATTTTGGCAAGATTTTCTACTAGACAGGACCTGCTGTATGTGTAGTTTAGAACCTAACAGGCGCTAATTTTCAACTGTGAAGAGCTAATGTGGCTGTGCGGCGGGAGCTACATACCCCAGCTTCTGATCGTTCCTGCATTCATCTCGAGTTTGACATTTTTGGAACTGGGCTTGGGTAAGTTCTCTCATGTTTTCTTTGTGCACATGCAACTGAGGTTTCTTGTTTAGTCTGCTTCTTATAGTGCAACTTCTCATTATTATAAAAATGATTTTGATGCGCATTGCCATTACCAAGTTTAGTCATAATGTGCATAAGGGATGGTGGTAATTCATTTTGCTTTTTGGAACTGCTTCATGGTGCTTTGTTTTCCTTAATTTTCTGCTGGGACTTTATGTTTTCTCATATACGAGCTTCTTTCTGTCTAAACAAGTAAAACCGTTTTAGCATGTTATCTTTGTTTGATGTGAGTTAATGATTTCTGTTGAACCAGAAATTTGATGTGTAACATCATAGTCTATTATCCTATTTTCTGAATGCTAAGTATTAAATTTAGTCATCTCATCTTATTGGAGCCTATCAATTAATTACTGCTTACTATTTTTGTTATGCTGTTCTTGACAAAATTTTGAATAATCATTTTTTCCTTTTTAAAACAGATTTTCTCCTGACAGAGTTTCTGCAAAGTAAACATTCATTCTTTTAACTGGACAGTATTAAATCCTATCAATTGAAAGCTTCTTCTTATAATATAATGCTCTAGAGCCCATACTTTATTTGAATGCTGCTGAAACTATTTACAGCATCCAGAATTTATCATAAGTGCTTGCTCACCTTGGAGAATATATCATATGTGAAATGTCAGGTATGAAACTGGAGACCATGTTGGTGTTTTTTCCGAGAATTGTGTTGAGACTGTGGAGGAGGCTGAAAAGCTATTAGGCTATTCATCAGATACATTCTTCTCCATACATGCAGACAAAGAGGATGGCACACCATTAAGTAGCAGCTCTCTAGTGCCTCCTTTCCCATCTCCATGCACTTTGAGAACAGCTCTTGCTCGATATGCAGACCTACTAAATTCACCGAAAAGGTCTTTGTATTATGTATAGCTTACAGTTTCAAGATTTTATTTCAGAATTCTTCAATTGATTTTTTTAAATTGTGTATTTATAATGAATCTTCAGGCTGCTTTAGTTGCTCTAGCTGCTTATGCTTCTAATCCGAGCGAAGCTGAACGATTAAGATATCTAGCTTCTCCTGCAGGAAAGGTTGGTATTATTTGACAGGAAACGAATTGCTGCACTATTAATTGTCAATCTGGTTGACATATAAGTATATAACTTTTGGCTTCAGGATGAATATTCCCAATGGGTAGTTGCAAGTCAGAGGAGCCTTCTTGAAGTTATGGCAGAATTTCCTTCAGCCAAACCTCCTCTAGGTGTGTTTTTTGCAGCTATAGCTCCTCACTTGCAACCTCGATATTACTCTATATCATCTTCTCCAAGGTGAGCACTATGTCATGATTCATATGTTCCATTTTGTTTATTATTTTTCTTATGTTGATACCAAATTTATCATTATCCTATGCAGGATGGTACCTTCTAGAATTCATGTCACATGTGCATTGGTGCATGGACCAACACCAACAGGAAGGATTCACAAAGGAGTTTGTTCAACCTGGATGAAGGTATTAATTATTAATATAAGATCATATATGCTTTCAGATTTTGAAATTAATTTTGATAGCTTTTGTATAGTTGGAGTATTCGAAATATATTTGCAGACTTGAAATCTAGTGCTGGATATTTTAGGTGTATCCATATGATGTAGCATTCTTTGACCTATGCTGCTTTCCATCTCTAATTGCATAATTCTAAATTTCATCACCATGCATCTAACTTTGTTCTTGCGGCATTTGGTTGGTATCTCAACTGATTGCTGGTTTCTCTGCTGCTTGTGATGGCTTCTTCCATCTGCTAGTTGAGTACAATAAACATGCCAGAATAACATTGGGTTGTTGTCTCATTTGGTCATGGTTGAATTTAGTGATTCATGATTCTGAAAAACACTACTTCACATCTGCAAAAAGAAAACTTTTAAAAATTGTATTCCCTAGATAAAATAAAGGGAAATAATAAGAAAAACAGTTGTACTTGTATAATGCCATTTCCCCCTTTATCTGTTCTTGTGAGGCACTTAGTGGTGTGAACAGATATGGAAAGAGGTGACACCTGATCTAGCTGCAAATGAGACTTCTTGGTGAATCCTCATTCACCACATAGCCGAGACAAGTCTTGAACAGTTATGGTTATTTCTAGTTGTGGCACTCTTTTCTTGCCAATTTAACTAACCAATTTTGATTAAAATATAATTCAAATGAAAACAAAGAATTTTGTCTGCCTAGATGTCATCATATTGAATCCTCCTCTCCTATGTGTATTGAAATATGATATGCAAATGCTCCATATGAAGCTCCAGGTTAGAATTGTCGTAAAGCTTAGAGTGCATGTTATGGCGAGTTAAGGTCCTCATCCAACTTGTGGCTGCTGCTTATTTTAAATCTGTTCTGTGTCCTGTACTAATTTGTTTTATCATTTCGTTCTTATGTGATATGATCCTTATGTATTTGACTGTGATTACTTTTCATTTTATTTTGGTTCATTATCCTCTCTCTCTCTCTAACGCACACACAAAAGATCAGCCCAAGGTCTATTCAATTTACTTAGAAAATGGAATAGTTATTGTGGGTCCATTATTAGATGATCAGTCTGTCTTTAGCTGAGATTTTGTGTTTTACAGAACTCAGTTCCATTGGAAGACAGCCAAGAATGTAGCTGGGCTCCTATTTTCGTCAGACAATCAAATTTAAATTGCCTGCGGATACATCCATACCAATTATCATGATTGGTCCTGGCACAGGTTTGGCACCCTTTAGGGGCTTCCTGCAGGTTTGTTTCATGACTGATGCTATCCTAAATATTGTCTTGGGTTAGATAAATGCCTTGGAGTGTCAGCTACCTCCACTTTGATTTCTCCAGGAAAGGTTGGCATTGAAAGAATCTGGAGCTGAACTTGGCCCTGCTATTTTCTTCTTTGGATGCAGGAACCGTAAATGGTAACTTTGTAATAATAAATCTATCTTGATGTACAATTGGTATTTCCCTTGTGTTGCCTTTGGAACAACCCTTGCAAATTTCAGCTGGATTTAATTTGAATTATGGAATGCAGGACTTCATTTATGAGGATGAGCTGAACAATTTGTAAAAGCAGGAGCACTGTCTGAGTTAATTGTTGCCTTCTCTCGTGAAGGTCCAGCCAAAGAATATGTGCAGCACAAGATGGCTGAAAAGGTCAAATAACAATTGTACTGCTTATGCTGGTTGTTCGTGATGCTTTATCTCCAAAAAAAAAAACATTGAACACTTGGCAATTTTATTTTTTTAAATATTAATCTCTTTCCTCCTTGTTTTCAGGCTGTGGACATTTGGGATATCATCTCGAAGGGTGGTTATATATATGTGTGTGGTGATGCTAAAGGCATGGCTAGAGACGTCCACCGAGTTCTTCACACCATAGTTCAAGAGCAGGTAAAGGCAAAATTGATCTTGCACTGGATTCATAAAAGAACTCTGAATTTTCATGAACTCTCAATTTTCATGAAAGATTGATGATACACTCTCTAAAATTGAATTGTTGAATGTGCTTGTTTTCATCATTGAACCTGCTTTGCTAGTTCTTATGATAATAATGAACACCATAATTTTACTAGAGTACCTAAACCACTGGGAGTTCATATGCTCTGCCAGCAATAATTGTGTTGGAATACCGCCAGAATATTTTAGGGCCCGTTTGGTATTGCTTTTGTTTTCTGTTTTGTTTTCAAAAGCCCAAGAACAAAAATGAACAAGACTGAAGAACATGTATGATGATACCCTGTTTCGTTTTAAAACTTATGTTTTTGTTGTCAAAAGCCCAAGAAACAGATCATAAAATTGTTAGAACTTTTGGTAGCAAATATTTGTTGCTTTCAAAAAGAGTGTAAATAAAAGCAAGGAATAGCAAAAGTTTTGTAAAAATGCCAACATCTATAGCCATACGATATTTCATTGATTTGTAGAGAAATAGAAACACAAAAACAACAATACCAAACAAGCCCTTAACTGGTGGGTAGAACAATGCTACTTCCCCCCTCTAATTATGCATTGAAGTAATAAATAACTGGGCATTGCCTTGAATTGGGTTGCAGGGTTCTCTGGATAGCTCTAAGGCTGAGAGCATGGTGAAAAATCTGCAAATGGAAGGGAGGTACTTGCGTGATGTATGGTGAGCTTCCCTTGAAAGAGAAAGGGCTTCCAGTGGATTGTCTTTGGCCAGAATTTATGCAGGAATTTGAAACTCAGAATGAGTTTCCAATGGGTGGCACTTGACCGTGCTCCTATTTTACACATCTGGAAGTGCATATTGTCTTTTGGCCATGATTCTTTTGATCATCTAACAAGGGTTTTGCTGTGTTTTATGTATGTATAATCAATTTTTCATTAGGCTTATTCGTTGAAGGAATAAGAGAGAACTCTATCTAGTTGAAAGAGCTGTCAGGTTCGAATGTGGAAAGCATTTCTGTCGGCCTTTAGCAATTATTTATAATGCCATCAATTTTACTATGAGATCATCCAGATAAAGAAATGTCGATGATGATGAACTGTTACGCCACTTCTTTTTGAAGTCTCACGGACTGAGTATTGTGCTTGTTATCACAATGTTATGGGGCATGGTCCTGGATAGGCTAAACATGTTATCACAAGTTGGCCCGGCTGTCACCGGGCGGGAGGAGGAAACGGATGGAGTAGAGAGGCAATAAGAGAGGAGACATGGCAGTAGCCACTATTTATATGATTTTGGACGGTGAAATTGATCCGATCTAATGGATATATATTTTATTCAAATTTGATCAAAATTAAAAATAGAGCTTGATCAGATTTGAATTCGGATTTGGATAAAATTTGAAAACTGTAGCATGAATATGGATAGGATATGAGGGGTGTTGTTTCTATCCGACTTCGATCTGAAGCTATGGGTATGGATAATATCAAAATTTATATTCGAATATATATGTCTATAATTTTGTTTGATAATTTTATTTTGGTTGATAATATGTATAAAATTATTTAATTATTTATATATTTTTTTTGTTGAATTATAATTTTTTTAATATTTGATTTTTATAAATTTGAATTTATAAATTATATTTTATATTGAATTGATAATTTGTTTTGATTGATAATATGTATAAATTATTTAGTTATTTTTTTGGGTATAGGATAGGTATAAGGAGGGTATAAATTGGGTATGGGGAAATGGATTATCCGTGGGTATTTTCGAATCCATTGGGTATAGGGATGGGTATTTTTTTTATCCGATCGGGTAGGGTTTGGGTATAGGATATTAAGTTTCGATTTGAGGATGGATAGTACAATATCCGGTTCAAATCCTATCTATTGCCATTCCTACTTTTTGATTACATTATAAATTTTAGGTTGGATTAGCAATCTTTGAATATTCCTCAAAATTTTTTTTTGCACAGATCTGTTTAAGTCTTCCTATGCTTTTTATTAATTAAATAATTTACTAAGATAATATTTGCATCAAGTCAAGTTGCTGATCAAGTTAGATTTTAATATCCGATTTTAATATTTGTATTTAGATCTGATCAGGTCAAAATTGAACAACAAAAGTTTCACATCGATGATTTAAGTTATTGAATGTGATCTACTATCTCAAAATTATTTGCACATTAAAAATCATATGATTTGAAAATATCTAGTGATAAAAAAGTATATTTAATTTAATTTTATTTAGACAGTCTAATTTTTAACTATTTGACGCATAGATTAGAGATATTTAAATTATATGATTTTTTTTATGTGTAAATAGTTTTGAGGTAGTAGATCACATTCAATGATTTGCATCATCGATATAGGATCTTTATTATAATATTTTGAGTTGATCAAAGTTGGATTCAAATTTGATTGACCTAATTCTAATCTAGCTATATATGCACATATGCATACATTACCATAAAATCGATGTAACGCATGGGATACATCTTTATTTAGCAAATATAATATACTTAAAATATTATTTATTTGTTGTATAATTATTAATATATATTATTAATATATAAAATACTCATCCTATTAGTAAATATTTTTATTATTTTTAAAATATCATTATATTAATATACTAGTATATTCTCAAATATTATTAATCTTCTAAGAATATTATCAATAAAAATATTAATTTACTAAAATATATTTTTATAAAATAATATTATTATCAATATTATTAATATTATTATATTAAGATTATAATAAACCAACCATAGAAATGCTTAAAGAGTTGTAAGATCCTAAGTTGAAATACTTTTTTTTAATAAAAAAAATTACTCCTCTTTTTCTAATACACGAAAAAAATCTTCAGAAATCCTTTGATATGTGAATACTTTATTATAGACAGTGGAGGAAGGCTTTGGCACCACCATCTCTTTATTTAAAAATATACTATCTTACTATTTTAAAATAATATATATTTTATTAATATATAATATATTTATTTAGAAAAAATTATAAGAACACGTCTTCAATTTCAGTTCAATTTCACTTATATCCTTTTGACTTTAAAATATGTCAAAACAATCCTTTAAATTGTTGAGATGTTCCAATATAATTTACCGTCTATCTTTATTCATAGAATGATATCATTATTTTATAAAATGATTAAATTATTC
>KE506126.1:91400-108672 GCA_000441515.1 Elaeis oleifera
GATTTTTCCTTCACTGAATACTATCAACAATCCTCCCATCAGGACAAATAACCATGGAGATTCTATTTCTTCTTTTTGTCATAATGGCGATCTTATGAAAAAATCTCGTGTTAGTGCCGCTCTCTTTTAGCCATTGAATCCTTGACTTTGGCCTCCAAAATATTTTCTGTATTGAAAGATTTTTGTTATACCATTGGATATATTTTGATACTTGCATATCATTTTCTAGAGATAAACCACCCAGTTGAGCCTATTTTGCTTGAAGATCCAGAATCTCCTCTATAAGAAAGGGCCCATCTTTGTTATTCCATTTCTTAAAGCCTGCCTAGTATTATTCAGCATGAGAGTAACGACTCCCGAGCCATTGCATCTCAATGCCCTTCTCACTACATCGAGATCCTCTCACAAAGAAGCCAAAACTTCTTAAAATGGAAGGAGTTAATACTTCTATGATGAGCATCTTTAATGGTAGGTGAGAGGAGGCAATGATCTATAGTCAATCTAGCTAAATGTCGCACCTTTGTTTAGGGATACAGACATACAGGCCCCACCACTGGTCTGATGCCAAGACACGATCTATCCTTTCCCACACCCAAGAATTCTCCAATTTATTATCACACCAAGTGACATGCCACCCTTCAAATCACAGATCCAAAAGGCCTGTAGTCTGAAGAAATTGCCTAAATTCTTTGATTTCCTATTTCATGCTAAAAGTTTTACCACCTTTCTATCTTTAGCCTGGAGGATACAACTAAAGTCCCCCACTAAAAATACAGGCATTCTTAAGGACAAACTGGATCAATTGAGTTCCACACTGCCCTTTTTTAAATACCCTTGATGCAATGATAGACAACACCAAGAATTCAAGAAAGCTGGTCAGGCTGTGATATCACACCAAACACAACTTGCTTGGTAGAAAAACAAAACCATATAACCTTCATCCAATATTCTCCAGATAATGATAATACACCCTGAAAGACCGCTAGCAAGAATAAAGAAATATTCCACATAGATCCATTATTCTCTGGAAACAGAACATGGATCTACTAGAGATCCTAGATTCCAAGAATAACAAACTTCAGCATTATAAGGACGAACCAATTTTTTAGCATAATTTTAAAAGGGAAGCTTGACAGCACCCAGATGATTCTAAGATAGAAGCTTCATAGTTAACAAGAAGGATTAGCTAAGGGCTCCCTATCCTTGAGAGAAACACCAGAGTATATATTTAACCATGGGCTGTACTTCTTCCTTGATCATATCAAAGATTCCCTCTTCCTCAGGGGCCTTCTTTGGGAAATTTGGAAGCCTCCCATTGGAAGAAGGTTCTCCTTTTGCGACAGCATTGGCACCTGCAACACCATGAAGTATTTCAAAACAACAAAATAAGGGAGTGTAGCGTTACCAAAAGTGTGTAAAACCCCATCTTCTGCTACTGTTGAGGATTAGATTTGCTACCCTTGTTGTGAACAGAGTAGCTAGTACTTTCTTCAGTATAGCTTCCTTACAACTCATTGGATCCCCACCACTAAGACTTTTGCCTGAGAAGGTGATTCTGATCCACTTGATCTGCTGGCCTCCTTCGCCTTTGGCAGAGATCTCCTTCTGTTTTCTCTCCTAACCTGCCCTCAATATGAAAGCTTGATATGTGAATATCGATGGGACTATCTCCAGTGCCCAGGGACTGCTACCTTCTTATTTAATTCTACCTCCATCAGGGCATGGAGCCCCATATGCTAGTACTGGGTCATATGTCCTGTCCAGCAACATATGGTTTCCTTGACACGCTTCATGTTGGAATCCAAGTGCCAACCTCCTGATTAAAAGCCGTGGAAGTTTTCTCCTCCACTTTCTTCTACCACCAGAAGCTAATTTTGTGGACGCTGCAACCACGGTCGCCCTTATCCAGGAACCATAGATGGCCCTCCACCAGTAACATTCATAACTTTCGCCTACTTCTAGTCATCCTGATTGTGCCTAAAAATACCATAAGCATAATAGATCTCCGGAAGCTCCTCATAAATAAACTCTTGCCATATGGTTTCCCTTTAACCTGAATTTTAACTCTCAAATAGATCTTCTTGGAGATATCAAGTTGAACATAGACTCTAGAGTTCTAGCAATATTATCTATCCATTCATCAAGGAATGGCAGACGCTCAGCTATTGAAGCAATTTTCAGGATTTTTTCTTTCTCCTAAAGCCCTATAGGTGGATCCAGTAATCTTAACCAAACTTGTACCGCCTGGATATCATCCCTACTAGGCTCGAAATGTGGCATGTTCCATCAAGGGCAAGGAGTTGCCTCGCACGGGACCAAGGGCCCTTCGCTAGAATTCTTGCTGTCACTTCTTTAGAGGAAGATTAAAGAACTCATTTGGTTTACAGAAAGTGAAGGGAGAAGTGTGATTTCTTAAAGTAGAGAAAATTTCTCTTATTTTGTTGGAATTTTTAAAAGAGAGAGATTAAGAAAAAAATTTTCTCATGTAAATACAGTTCCTATTTCATAGGAAAAATTCATTAGGGAGGTGGATATTTCGAATTCCCATGGAGTGAAAATTAGAGGCCTTTTCCTTTTAAAAATATTCTTTCAATATTATCCTTTTATATTATATTATTTTATATTTATTTATATTAATATAAATATTATATTAATATTTATATAAAGTTTGGGAGCAAAAATGTATGGTCTTGTATCTATTAAGAATATAATAGATATTTATATAATTTTTTTAAAAAATAAATACTCAACTAAATATAAGAGTTATTTTTTACGATACATCAAATATATCAAAATTATTTTTTCAAGCATTATATTTCTGAGAAAAGAAAATCAAGCATAAATTCTTTCCCTAAAAACTTACCCAAGAGCAAAGCACAACATCGGCTGCAAGCCAACCCTATTTCTTGTTTAAAAAAGACAAGAACTTAGGTGAAATACTCCACTAGGACTTCAATCTCCTCCACAATTGCTTGTAATATTTTTCACTTAAACCTCCTGCCTCCTTTGACCACTTGGGACTAAGAATGTCCCTCCCAACCTTATGTTACCTTCTCATTGTTGCTCTTCCTTTGCAGAGATGAACTTCCTGCCTCCCTCATCAGTCATCACTCAATCTAGACTCCCTTATGCTTCAGCCTTGTATCCCTCTCCTTTCTTGGTCAAGATTCGGCCTTCAATCGAGCTCGTAGCCTCTTCCCCTTGATTCCAAAAAGGTTCAACAGAAACCCTAGTATGGTCACTCTCGGCCATTGAAGATCCTTTGGCTAGACTAACCTGCAACCCAAACATCAAACTGGTTGTTTGGAGGACTAAGTATATATTGTTTAATGAAAACCTTCATGCTTGTTAACTTGATCGCCGCCGTTGATGCTGACGCTGTGTTTCTTTGCTGGATGACAAAAGAAGGCAAATTGCAGACACTTATAATATCATCCTAAATGAGCTACTAGACTGTTGAAATTCGAGAATTTGGCACAAAATAGTGGATATTTGCAACTTAGGATGCATTGAAAGTTCATGCAATTAATTGATATTTTGACATTGAATGTAATAATATCAGGATCACATCATTAAATAATAATAATTCATACTTTTTGATCACCTTTAGCTTCGCTACCTGTCACTTGGTTCCACCTAACCACATCCCCTCAACCATCCCAAGCAAGCGAAAAAAAGAACACAAGAAATCCCCTCCATAACGACACCATGACACCAGCCTGCCACATGATCAATGTCATCACTGATGCAATCCAACCACCGGTTGCGTTCAAATCACCAAATTCTTCCAATCCTCGTCACACAAGTCCTGCTTTTCAGCACCATCCATTTCCCAGCTCAGAACTTTTAATCCTCCATGACAGTTGGAATTGGCATAAGACACGGAAATCACGTGGATAGACGTGTGCAAGAAGAAGTGGCATGGTGAAGCATTTTCTTCCAATGTTTGTGGCCCGCGGTCACCACCGTACCATCGGCATCAAGATAAAGGGGATCAGAACTGAAAAATAAAAAAAGAGTGGTTCCTCTGCCGATCTTCTACAGTCTTCACGTGAACGCTCCACGCCCGCGCCCACCGGTCCTTTGGCACTGTTCCGTTTCCACGCGCGGGTCTCCGGCCTTCACGTGAGTGCTCCACGCCCGAGCCCACCGGACCTTTTGGCACTGTTCCGCTTCCACCCGTTCCCACCCGCGGTTGCACCACCCCTCCACCTCGCTTTTCACGTGGTACACTGGCGCTCTTCCTGTTCCGTCTCGCTCCCTCCGTCCCACCCGCTGATGCCACCGAACAAACGGATCGACTTGGAACGGAATCCCCAGATTAGCAAACTCGCATGCAGTCGGAAGATGGGGATGTGACCAATGATTTGAGCCGGTACAGCAGCGACAATTAAGATGGAGAGAACCGACAGTCCTAAATATCTATGCAGCTTCCAGAAAAATAAATAAATAAATCTAGATATCTTTCTTATTAACGCGAAACGCATAGGTCCCGATCTGATGGTGGACAACAACAAAGGTCAAGAATCCGCGATCACTAATTGCTGCAGGTGCTGGAACTGGGCCGGACAATATGGGCCACGCCTCCGCCCAAGTCCGGCCTAAATGTTTTTAGGGGCTTGGGACAGGACTTTAGCCCGAATGTTTTGCAAAATGGTGGACCGAGCCAGGCTGAGATCCGACCCAAAATCCAATCGGGCCGCTACCTTGTAGTTTGTGGCCTTCCGTTGAAGCACAATTGTAATATCCATGGAGAAAATCCTTGTACACCACATGCAGTGTAATAAAATTGATGTAAAATATACCGTCCAATTACATTGGAGTATGTAACCATCGCTTTCTAACGTATATTTTAATCTTTACATTTTTATTTTTTATTTAAATTTTGAATAACGAAAACATCACTTCTCTTTTGAAAAATTATAACATCCTATGACCTCCTATGACCGTATTATGACATCCCGCGGTCAAATTATAACTTCCTCTACGTAAGATATCATAATTTTTTTTTAAAAATTATAAAGAAGAAAGAACACTTTTATCATTGAAAAATCATAAAATTTTTAAATGACAAAATACCTCCATTCTTGATAATATGATCACAGAATTTTATAATTTAAAAAAAATATTTTCATCATTCAAAATTTCAAACAAAAAAAATAAAACTACAGATATTAAATGTGCATTGAAAATGATAGCTTTATAACCCAATCAGATGAGAGTATATTTTTTCTACACTAGATGCGGTGTACAAAAATTACTCAATACTCATATGCCTCATGGATCTTTAAAACCTACCATCCATCCATCCATCAACTAAAGCACATGCTCACCTCAGCCCGCTTTCTCATCTCATCCCACTCATGATCCCAGCACTACGATTCTTTCCGCACATCAAACATCCCTCCCTCCCTCACACATGAAGTTACATGACAATCACAATCACATTCACAGGAACTTTGAGATGGTTCAAGAACAATCCTACCCGTTGATTGATGAACAGACAACAAAGTGCAAAAGCAACGCTTCTACTTTAGTGTTTTAATCAAGAATACCACCATAAAGAATTTCAAAACATAAATAGAGCAGCAACGAAGCATGCTAAACCTTGATATGGTTGGTTCATGCCAAGTTACGTGCTGATGGAAGCAAGGGAAAGGAGTGCAGAAGTACCACTTATATGTTGAATTCGAAACGTGGATGCCATGACAAACGATTTTGACACATAATTGAGGCAGCAATCAAGCATGTTTTTGTTTCCCCTTCTTTTCTTTTAATTCCCGACTAAAAGTGATGATATATTGTGTTTTGACACTACAATCACATTTGCTGCATATCCTACACACATCTGGATAACAGTGAAAAGAAAAGTGGCTTCTGGATACAAGCAATCATTCAGCATCTTCAATTTCTTCATCTTCTGGTACACCACGGAGGTACAGCACATTGTTGCATCTGGCATGCCATAAATGAAATGGAGTCAGACGATCATGCCCAAATTACAAGAAGTCAGTACACGGGTTATATAATCATATGACAGATTAGCAAAAAGAAGTCCGCACATCAAATGATGCCAGAATTTTATTTCAGCTTCTCACAGGTTTTATATCTTACAAATTTTTTTTTCACATTTTTTCTTTACTTTGTATACGTGTATGCAGAAGATCCCAAAGGCATTTATTTGTTTTAATCAGAATTACTCTATCCTGACAAATAAGGCATAAGAATAACTTTTGAACCAGCTGACGCAACTTCTAATCGCAGATGTTAATTTCTGAACATATAAATATAGAGCAAATACACTATGGGTAACAATTAATTACCTTATTAGTATCTCCCCAAGATTTCCCGAGAATTGCCCATCAATGTATTCTTCCGTGTTGGCAAGCTGCAGAGAAGGCTCATACAGTTAAATTAATCTAATTAATTCAGAGTACCATAATAACAGCACATGAAGAGTTGGCGGAATCACTAACAGAGTAACTTTAGGGAAAGTGATACCTGCAAGTTCATATAGGAATCTACTGAGACAAGGTAACCTGAACAGGTAGAAAGGAACATTGAGTTACATAACATAGGAGAGATAAAAATTGACATCATGCAACCATGATCTTTGCAGATATAAGACAAGAACATAAAAAATTCACCTTTGTATTCCATTCCCACTTCAGTTTCACAATTACAGGCTTCCCAGTCAGGTTGTTCAAGAAAGGTTTCGGGTTAACAGGAACAGCCTGCAACATCAATAAAGACACAAGGTTGTTGAACCTTGATAATGAAGCAAGATAACATATACAATAGAAAAAGGGCATATAGTCATTAAAGATAATGCTTTACACACTTAAGTAACAATTATTTGTTAAATCAAGCTATTACTTTTAAACTCCCACCTTACAAAAAGGGAAAAAAGAAGCTATTGGTTGGGAGTTGGGATTCCAGACAGCATGGAAGTACTCCAGATGCCAGGAATGCTGAAGTGTCTGAAACCCAGGGAATTTCCTACTCGTTCATGTTTTATTTAATTAGGCAGCCAATATTAGTGGTTTTAAGTTTAAACCAAAAGCAAGAGTTTTGCCCGAAATGTTTTACTTTTCAAGCCTACAAAATCGACACAAGATATAGCAGGCGCATGGTCATTTCAGCTTGTACTGAATGAACCCACCTTGATGTTATCCAAAACAAGAGGAAAAGGTTATGTTATAATAGTACAATTTTTAAGTCTATTTTTGCCCATTACTACATAAATCAATTTGAACATGTGCCTGCTATATTCACCTTTGCATTCCATCCCCCACTTCAGTTTCACAATTACAGGCTTCCCAGGCAGCCAGGCAGGTTGTTCAAGAAAGGTTTCTGGTTAACTCGAACAGCCTACAACATCGATAGAGACACAAGGTTGTTGAACCTTGATAATGTAGCAAGATAACTTATACGATAGAAACAGGGCATATAGTCAGTAAAGATAATGCTTTACACACTACAGTAAACAAATTGTTTTGCTAAATCAAGCTATTACTTTTAAACTCCCACCTTCTAAAAAAGAAAAGGAGAAAAAGAAGCTACTAGTTGGGACTCCAAACAGCATGGAAGTACTCCCAATGCCAGGACCGCCAGAGTGTCTGAAACCCAGGGAATTTCCTACTCATTCATGTTTCATTTAATCGGGCAGCCAATATTAGATGGCTTAGGTCATATATATATTCTATGATATGGCATATAAATTTAAGTATACAACCAATACATAATCCAATTATTCTTCTTAGACATAGTTATTACAACTTATGTCAAAATTCAACATATCCCTGATTTTCAATTCATGAGTCCTGCACACCTAAATATTGATTTATTTAATATTTTTATTCCCATAGGTTTTCTTCTTTTGATTAGAGTACAACACCCACCACTGCATTAAACTTCATGCTAGGTATAGGCTAGAAAAATAGCCTACAAACAAGATAGTGAAAGGATATGGATAACTTTATTTGGATTTAAAACAAACTTATCAAAAGCAAATTTCTTCTAATACTAGATTTTATATTCAATTATGTAATAATAAATGAAAAGAATCGGCATGACATGATCCATAAGGACTACTACAATATTATGATAACTACTATGGTGACTTTGGAACCTCTATATCATGTTATATATTTTGGACGTGTCTCCGGTACCAATAATTATTTATTACTGCTTCACCATTTAGGCTTTCATATAGCTCCTGATGCCTAACGGTTAGAACCCAGTGACTTGGCTCAATCCATAATGAGGCCAAGTCATAGGTCCCTGTTTGACTGCTAGTTAACCAGGGTTAGGGCTGTTCATAATTCGATTTCAGACTGAAAATCGATCCGAACCAAATCGAAAAATCGAACCGAAATAATTTGGTTTGGTTTTCGATTTTCATTTTCAAGAATTTTGATTTTCGATTCAGTTCGGTTAAAAATCAAAAATCGAACCGAAAACCGAAGTCATAATTTAAATTTATGTTGTTTACTATGTTGAGAACTTGTTGGTTACATGGATGGATGATTGGATATTTAGATTGGTCTATTGTATAATTTGCTATGATGCTTGATTGCTTGTTTGTATTGTAGATGATGTAATTTTTGATATGTTACATTTTGTTTATTATCAATTTATCATTTAACAAATATCAATGTACCATTACTTATTAATTGTTGATTTTTAATGTAAGAAATTATCAATCAACAGGTTCAGCAGATTCTGAATTTAATTAAATGTAATGTAACAAACTAACAATGAATCAACAATAATTATTGAATATGTTGTATCAAAATGGATAATTAAAAATGAAAAAATTGCCAAAAAAATCGAAAAATCGAACCGAACCGAAATTTTCGGTTCTGTTTCGATTCGGTTCCTCTCTTATTCGGGTCAGTTTTCGGTTTTCATTTTTTTGTTATTCGATTTTTTGGGTCGGGTCGATTCAAGTCGGGTCGGGTCGGTTAAAACCGAATGAACAGCCCTAACCAGGGTTCAACTAGTGGATACAAATTCACATACTTTCCTTCCCCTCCCAAACACCGAACAAGCAATATCTACTCCCAAAATGCAATCAACCAACTTTCTCTTCCCTACCCTGCTATCTTATGCCTAGATCTGGTCCTGTCCTCCTAAAACTAGAGAAAAGAAGGAAAGAAATACTTGACCTGGTTGGAATAACCACCATATTGCGAGGAAGAAGAAGAAAATAGAAAGGGGATCCAACCACTTCATCCCAATTCCCACCAAATCTGGTCGTGTCACCTATGCTCCCATCAGATCAAACCGCAGTGCCTTCACTCCATAGGAATTCACCATCATTTGATGGTGGTGTTATTGTGATTAAGGGAACTGAGAAAGAAAGAATGATGTAGCCAACCAAATGGTCTTATTCTTCCTACCCAAAAGCAATAGGGCCGGTTGCTAATGGTGAGCAAGATGATGTGCTTTCTTCATGGGAGAAGGGAAGAAGGGGATTGGGGTTTTAAGGCTCTCTTTCCCATAGTTTTATCCACCCATCTAGGTTGACTTTGATTTGACTCAAGCGGTTCGAATAGTTGGACCATCCTCGCCGATGCACCTTTTTTTTTTTGGAACAGCGATTTTTCTTTGACCCAACATGTAATGTATCAAGTGGCGGTCGGTGGATTGACCCACATGGGTCTCCCAACACCGCTAATGTCTAATCATGAACTATTGTTATCTATAAAAATCAAGCCCATCAAAATTTTGACTGGGTAAATATAGGAATTAAATTTGTTCTAACAATCAATAATGGCAATTTGGAGGCACATAGCTAAAGAATAACACAATTGAAGTACCGGACACACAAGAGGAACTCCAGATTAGTGATTACATCATCATGATATACTTGATTGTTATGTGACTCTTATCCCATTGGTCAATATAATTTCTTAATTAAATTTTTACCAAGAAAGAACATTAGTTAGTTGATACTGATCCCACAAAAATAATGAAAAAATATAGAGTTATGAAATATCATTACTGGATTTTATTTTGAAATTAATAAATAAATTCACAAAAATATCCAAGCAAATGGTACTTCTAGAGACTATTTGAAATTTAGTTATAAATCCAAATTTAGAACAAATTTTAGTTTTCACATTTATACAATGAATTAAATTCATCATAATAATTGAATACATAATCCATACACTTCTCAACATGCACGTGCAAAACATGTGCCAAAATGATCAGCAAATATTCAAGTATCCTAGTAACCAGGGATTTACATCTCCTAGTTAAATGAAATGATGTCTTTCAAGTACCCTAATAGCCAAGTTATGATCTCATCATTTATCAATCCATCAAGTCAAATATAATAGCAGTAATTGATAGCTAAAGCATATCATTCAAGCCTGGGAAAAAGAGAAAGGAAAAGGGGGGAAAAGAAAGAAAGAACGAAGAAACTAAGTAAGTCATAAGGTTAACTAAAATACGCATTATCACCTTTGAAGATTGCAATGAAGAGGAATATAGAGAACAAAAACACAAAAAGAAAGAAGAAATAACAGAAAATGAGAAAATAAAGAAGGAAAATAATGGAGGGAAAGGATGAGAAAAATGGGAAAAGGAATGAAAAGAAGGATTTTCAAATGAGACGAGAAAGGAGGAGATGATGAAAAGGGAAACAAGAATCTTTAAGAAAGAGGGGTACAAAGAAGGGGAATAAAAAAGAAGAGAAGATTGGAAGTATTTTTTTAAACAATAATTGGCGCCTTTGAGACATCAAATGGTTGCCAATGTGCTGCGAGAGGGCTATCACTGATCAAACAACAAATAGATGGCCTCCAGTGGTCCATTGGTGCATCGTTGGGTAGTCAGCCATTGCTCCAAGGTCAAGCAAAAGAGTGGACAAGATGGGCAAAATTTATGTTATCTTCAAATCCAGTTCATATAAAATAAGGTTGCTTCAGTTACAAAGTAAAATGAAGTAAAGCAAGTGGAAATAAAGTACCATAAATTTTAACAAGCTCATGCATAGGTAACCTGGCCTCTAAAGGATGATCTGCTTAGGCTCTAATTTGACGACAATGCTCGAAGCCAAACATCTTCTAATCCATTGATGTCAAAGGCACCAAAAGGCGCGCCTCAGGCGCTCAGACGAGGCACCAGAAGGGGTCATCGCCCTTGATGCTTCAGGCGACGCCCCTTCACTCAAGCGCACGCCTTTGGTGCCTTTTAGAACCTTTCTTAGTGAGGCGAGGCGCTTGCCTTTGGCGCCTCAATGAACTCTATGATTATTTATTTTTAATGGTTAAAAAGTGTAAAAAATCTAAAGATCACCCATTTAACTTCTCAGCTCTATTATAAAGAGGGGATAAAGTGGTCAATTAGTATGGCAAAGTTGGTTTTGAAGAGATAGAGGCTAATTCAAATGAGATAGAAGAAGACGTTGAACGATATGAATCCAATGGAGTAAAAGATGAAAGTGATGACAACTATGCAAGTGAAACTGAATCTAATGATTCCATTGATGAACTTTAAGCTTTAGTGCTGTTTATCTTTTTTTGTTTCATTTATATGATTCCACTTTAGGGCTGTTTATATTTTCTATTTTATTTATGAGACTCCATTGATAACTTTAAGGTTTGTTATATTTTTCTATTTCATTCATAATTTAAAGCTGCCTATGGCTTGCTATCATATACTTTATCTTGAACTAGTTGAGTATTTTACTGTTTTATATATATTTTATGCTTAAATTATTAATTATATAGTAATTCATGTTACAATAGTTATCTCTATTTGTTATTTATTTATATATCATATTTTTATTTTTTCTTCAATTTTAGCGCGTTACTTCACTCGGACGAGCGCTTTCTAACGCCTCTCACCTCAAGACGCTAGACCCCCCAAGCACCTTACGGGCGCTTTTTGCCTTTGACTACCTTGTTCTAACCTAACACCCTCATTATTCTAACTCTGAAGATCATGACAATCATAGCTTCTTTTTTCAGAAGAAAAGAAAAGAAATCCACAATTCATGATACACTTGCCATAGTTACAACATCTATTAATCTATAGAGATCCAATCACCCTTTCCTAATTTGGACCTCATCCCCTCTTTCTAGACTCCTTTGCTTTGTAATTGCAATCATTTTATCCCTATCTTGAGCACATCATGAGTATAAGTCATCATAGGCATCCATCACGTTTAAAATGGGGAGCAAAATGGGAGTGCACATGTAAAGCTCCCGAGTATAACAACATAGAGATATACCATAATTTTTATAATCTAATTTTAACCATCCATATGGTAAAATAATATCATCACATGCATTTTCCCATTCTCATGCTTCAGTTTAGTGATATCTACTCTTTTAATGTAACCTGCACCAATTACACAACTCTCATAACAAAGTTATGGTATATGATAACACCAAAGCTGTTACTTGCAATCAAGCTGTGATAACTAAACAAGGAAATAGACTGTCTATGGATGACGCTATACCCGGAGCTTGGTGTTCAATTAAACATCAAAATAATCTATAACCAAGCACAGTGCATTCTTTTTGCCTACATTTTCATTTTCTAACATGGCTAAGGTCAGTATCACATTACCTACACCTTGCCTGCAGGCAACTAGACAAGGTAGATCCACAAAATAATAATCATGCTGATGCCAGAAGGCATATTTCTGAACGTAACAAATAATATAAATTCTCACACTCTAAAATAACAGCACAAACATTTATCACATGCCACATGTCACGTAGTATAGCGAAAAAAAAAGGGGGGGGGGGGCATGTACAAAAATATTTCAACTGCGGATATTTCAACAAAAATCTACCACTTCCTTTCACATCCCAATCAAGAACAGTTCGAATTAAGCAATACTTATGGCATTGCTTTTTCTAAGCTCAGGATAATGGATTCTTTAGGCCAGAAATGGTTGCAACAAGACGGCGCAGCAAGACACCGTCTTAGGGTTCCAGGGTTTCATATACGATGCCCAAAAGCATTTTTTTCCAATTTTTCGGACCGGAAGGGGGGGCGCTGTCGATCTAGGTTTCGCATAGAAGTTTTTATGCTCTTGGAGATGAGATGTGCTAGGGTTAGGGTTACCGTTAGGGTTTGGTATGGTACAAGAAGAGAGGGAGGGAGAGATTTCCCGCTGTAAACGATGCTTTCCAATGAGAGGGAAACTTACCGCCATGGGAACAAGAAGCGAAGCTTGGCAGGAGACACGAGCCCGTGAGAAGACGGAACAAGGAGAAAGCGAGAGAACGGAGACGAGGGAGGGAGGGAGCGCTCTCTTTCTCTCGCTCGCCGATCCGGATCCAAAAGGGGTCTAGGGTTTAAAGTCGGTGTGCCGGGGTGGCTGGGCCAGGCCGATGAGCGATCTGGGCCTAATAGGCCAGAGCTCCCGGTCCATGTACATTTCCCCATCTTAGTAGGCTCCGTTGTTAGGCCTCCCTGCACAAGTTTATTAAACTTTTGAGATTCTATCTTTTTATACTAGTCCACGATGCATGCAAAAAAGGTTTCCAAAGGTGCATTTATAAGTGATCATGGCGCGTCGCACTCATGCTTACAGACTATAATCAGCCACTTGGTCTGCCTCTTGGTTAGTTTTTAAGACGTAGGGAGCAGTCAAACAACAAAGCATGGCCCAAGTATTGATGGAGCAAGTGTAGTAGACACGAATATGTGATGTATAATGAGTTGATATACAACAAAGACAATGTAAATACTCAATCCTAAAGCTGTGCTTGGTTGCATGCCATGACTTGTAATGGTACTCGAGCTTAACTTGTGCTTGCTTCCAAGTATCAATTGCAAACATCAGTGTCTTGCATCACACCCTTTACCTATTCTATTGTTGAGGTGGTACAATACGCTACAGTTATTTGTTCTTATGTAACGTCCCATTAATAGGAGAAGCACAAGAAGAAAATAAGCATTTCATTTTCCATAATTTATTTTGCTAGGTTGTAGGTACTGTTTGGTATACCTAGATTGGATATTTATCTACCATAGCCGACAGATGTGAAATTGAGGACAAAAATAAACATGCAGCCTACACTACCTTTCGCTGGAATGCCACACGGTTATTAGCCAACAATTGACTGTCATATATAATGTAGTTCACATGGACCCTTTCTTCCAAAGAATAAAATTCATATGAAAAAGATTTTAATGTACAAAAAGTGCTCATAATGTGATGACCCATAAGGGTATATATTTAATTTCACATCAACTATATATTGGATAGTTCTTAAATACTCATAAAGAGCTAAAAAATCTAAATAATACCATCTAACTTTTTTTTAATAAATTTTAAATATTACAAATGATATTACAACAGATTTGATCCATGACATATATGGATCAGAAGACATTGTACTACAGAACTAAATCCGATCTATAGTCTATATGAATTAGAAGAAACTATATCATGAGCCCAATGAAGCAGACTGTAAGTTAACTATCATGTTTATAATTGAATTTGGTTAGATTTAGATCTTTAATCCAACGAAAATGCTAAACGGAGGAAGTATGTGAGGATTTCATATATTCCGTCCCACATCAGCTATATACTGGATAAATTTTTGATATTTATATCAAGTCAAAAAAATCTATAATATTGAGGATAGATATGTAATTAAAGGATCTAATTCATTCTCCATTTTTGTTTTCATCTTTCTGCTTTTATGAATAGTTTGTTTCGTCTGATTGGTCAAGAGAAAAGGATGCTTTCCGTCCACGGTCAAGTAACAAATGGATATAAACTTAGGCATGCTTCCACAAGATAAAGAATCCATTTGTTCTACCAAAAAAAATCCATTTTGACGTCCTTGAATGTGGATAGATGGGCCATAAAATCCATGCCGTCACGCATCTCAAATAGGCTTTAAGAGTCAAAGGATGAGCTCACAGTGCACGGACTGACAAAGTTGGTGCCCCTAGTTGTAACCTTGACAAGGCCGAGAGTGGATGTGAGAGTTGGTTCAGCTCAACTGTTTCACCGCAGATTGTTTTAAATGATTCGAGCATTGTACGTGGCCTCTTCCCTTAGTCGTACACTAGTAGATCAGCAATAAGTATATCACATGCGTAGGAAGTTTGTGTTTAAGCTGCATATACATCCACTCACCGAAAAAAAAAAGCTGCATATATATCAAACACTATATGTATGCATGCTAACACTAGATGGCACGTGTGATAAAAAGCTTAGCGAAGGCTGCGCTCTCCCTCTCCCTCTCCCTCTCTCTCTATATATATACACGCGCGCGCACGATAACACTAATCTAAGAAATTTAATTCTATGGCATTGAGCAATTTCAGTTGTTATATTTCTAGTTCCTGATATCATGTTTTGCCCTTTAGAATAAAAGGGTGCAACAATCACCACATCACCAATCCATGAAGGGAGAACTATGTATATGGTTGAAATTCCCTATCGCTTAGGTTAATGACTGCAATCTCACAAGATGTTTCCTTTCTCATGTATTGCTTTTTGATCTGCATTTTAGAAAGCTAATAGCTAGCTAATGTTCTATCCTGATTCCACTTACATTACATCTGTTTGTTGGTTTGTTATTTATTTATTTGCCTGCAAATGGCATCCAATTAGAACAATGTCTGTCTAAACCTTTCATATAACTAGGGTAGCAAATATGACCCAATCCATCAATTCGACCCGCATTCGATCCATCTTAAACAGATTTGGGTTAACTTAAATGGATTTAGATTGTAAACAGATCGACTTGTTTGACCTATTTATTAAACAGATCGGATTTGGGTTAAATTTTCAACGTATCCAACTTATTTAACCTGTTTATAATTTTTATTTAAAATATTTGGATCATAGATTCATGAGAAAATTTGAACGGCCCGTGGTTATGAATCGGATCCACGAAAATTTTCAGTGCCCTGTTGCACCTTTTTCATGCTTCCCAAAAAGCCCTAAAGCCTAAACTGTAAATACCACCTTACCATTTGTCGCCTCCCTCTTCCATGCCAGCACGTTGAGGTTCGCGAGTTCCTCCACGCCACCCGCTCCACCACTCGCTCCCATCGGCCGCTCACACCCGTTAGTCACCACCAGATCGAGCGATCGAGGTCCTTCGCCTGTTGCTCCTCTCGAGGTGGTCCTCCTCCCATGACACCCTCCTTCGCTTATTCCTCCTCTCGAGGTGGTGCTTCTGGTCTCCTTCTGGCCATTGACGGTGGAGATTCGAATGACGAAGGTTCGGATCGCTCGATCTGGAAATCTCAGAGTCTTTGGCGGCTGTGATGGCCCTCCTCCGCTTGATCCTCCTTGCAGTGGTGCTTTTGGCCACCTTCTAGCCATCGACGGTAGAAATCCGGGTGACAGAGGTTCGGACCGCTCGATCTAGGAACCTTGGAGCCTTCGATGGCAACGATGGGCATCCTCCGCCCGTTCCTCCTCGCAGTGGCACTTCTGGCCTCCTTCCGACCGTCGGTGGTGGAGATCCAGATGACTGAGATCCAATCCAACGGGCAGACCATCATCCCTTTCGATGAGTTTGGCTTTACCCACAATGGCATCCTGAAGCTCAACATCTCCGACTGAAAATCTCGAGCTCGACGAGGGCGGCCTATCGAGCAGAGCTAGAGGCAGTGGAGAGCGCGGTGAGGGTGAATGCCGGAGAGGCGGTCAGGCGAAGGCAAGGCCGCAGAGATTGGAGATGGGGAGGTGATCAGGTGAGCAGGATTTTTTTCAATTTTAAAATGGATCATTAAATGGGTTGGATTTTTTCTTTAATGAATTATAAATAGGTTAAATAGGTCAAATCGGATAACTTATTTATTAAATGGGTCAGGTTCAGATTTCAATATCTGACATGTTTAATAAATAGATCAGATTCAAGTTTGGATATTTTTGACCCGACTCGTATTTGATCCGATCCGTTTATGATCCGACCCAACCCGATTGCCATCCACTACAACAGAACAGGATATTAGCGATGCAAAAAATTCATCACTAATAATAAATTTTCGTCGCTAATAGTTATTAGCGATGAAATTATCGTCGCTAATATTTCATCACAAATAATACCGTTGTTGATAATTTTTTACGATAAAAAATTTTTTCATCGTCAATAATCGATATTATCGATCAAAAATTTTGATCATTAAAAAAAATTTGAAAACTATTTACGATGAAAATTTTAATCATAAAAAAATAATTTACGATGAATTATTACATTGCTAATAAAAATGATTATTTACGATGAATAATATTCATCGCTATTAAGTTAATTAAAAATTTATAAAA
>KE506126.1:134825-145665 GCA_000441515.1 Elaeis oleifera
CGGATGATCTTGATTTCGTTGGACTTTATTTTTCATCACGAACCTCGCTGAGGGATCAATGTAGACTAAATCTCGAAACGTCAAATTCTAACAGTTTTTATAGAGCACAGAGGAGTTAAATGGATTATAAAGAAATGGTTAATCATGACTGAAGTGATAGTCCAATTGGAACTGACCGTTAACCCTCATCCCCACCTCCAAGTTCGAGCAACACTGGAACTTGATAAATGGTCTGTGGGATGGTACCTGCAGCAGGGTTGAGGCCCTCGTGATCGCGTCCAGAAAAAAAATGACTGATCCCCTAGTTTCATGATGTCAAAATGAAGATGGTATTTGCCCTAATTTTTATGATGTCAAAACGAAGATGAGATGGTTTAAATATCTTATAAAAATTAACCTACATAATTATTTTTTAATTGGATGACAACTTGATGACAATTTAATGACGTTGTCGGCGAAGACCAACTTCCAATCCAAGGCCATTGCGGACCAAGAAATGCATCTCTGTTTCAAGATTAACTTTCACTTTAACCAAAAAAAGAAAAGAAAAAATTAAAAAAAAAAACCTGTGGTTGAAGTGATCGTTTGTCCGTGACCATGTCTCCAGGCCACCTTGATGTTGCGGTTGCACGTGGACGGTCGGCTTTTCTATGTGAGAATCCTCAAACCAGCAGAACATTCATCACGCCTCCAACTGGGCTCCAGCTGGAAGAAATAAAACTAAAGAGGGAGGAGACCGACGAGATGGGAACCTCACGTGCGGCGCATGACACGTCACCCTCACGTAGTCCTGTTTCCTACCACTCCGGGATTCGAGCGTTGTATCCAATTTTTACTGCTGACAGTGATTCTAGTTTTAAAATTCAAAGGCCCCGTCATGCGAAGAAGCTGAGAGCCGCGAGCATTTACCCCAGTTTCTGTAGCGTGATTGAAGACGCAGGGACCGTGTATCCTGTTGCACAAGGGGCGTGTGGTTTTATTACTGTCGTATTTGATCGAATCCGTGTCTTATCCTCCTTTGCATTCTCTATCACTTGTTGCGGCGGGGATCTATTATCGTGCATGGTATCTGAGATACATTCAGTTCAAAATTTTTTTTAATTTTTTAATTTTTTTAAAAAATAATTTTAATATATTTAATTGATTATTTAAAAATAATTTATTATATAATAATTTATATTTGATTCAACGTCAATTTTTTTGAAAACTATATAGAATACCTATTATATTCTTAATAGATATAACACCATAATTTTTTGATCCTGAATTTTATATAAATAATAATATTATATTCATATAAATATAAATATAATATTAATATATTATAATATAATATTAGATTATAATAATTTATTATATTAATATTTTACTAGTATAAATATTAAAATATAATAAATATTATAATATTAATACTAATATAAACATTATATTATATTCATATTAATATTAGGATAATATTATATTAATTATAAGGATAATATTTAAATGATATTTTTAAAAATTTGTAACTCCACAATCATATATTTATAACATCGTCATTATAACCATCCATTGATATTTTATAAAATCTTAACCGTGAATCTTAAAAAGATATTTTTGGAAAAAAAAAAGCAGATTAATTTTCATCCCATAAAAAATTTCAAAACTTACCTTTCTCATGGGTTTCATTTTTCATAAAATATAGAAAGTATCTTTCCATGAAAAGAGATTTTTTTATTCCCTTTTCTCTTAAAAATTCAATTAAACAAGAGATCACCTCTCCACTTTTCAGAAACTATCTCTTTCTCTCTCCATTTTTCATGAACCAAATGAATTTTGGTTGTTATAGAAAACTAGAAACAACATGATTTTCATTATACCCTTACTAAAATTGAGCAAATTATAATCCAATCCCATCGATTGACTATATAATTTATTTATGATAGATGGTCCTATGAGCAGCCTATGGTGCTGAGGCAGTTGTAGCCTTAGTGGCTCCTCTTTTTTTTTTGGTCTTTGCAGCTTTCTTGGGTCCCTCCCCAATGGATTCTTGAAGGTCAATTTTGATGGCTTCATCCGAAATAATCGAGATGGTGCTGGTTATATTATTTGAGATCATAATGATCATTGCTTATAGGAGGTTCAAGGTATTTCCTGACTAACTCAATTATCGTGATCGAGTTACGAGCAACTTGGGAAGGCTTAATTTTGGTTAATTATTGCCTATAATGTAGATTTCTAATCCTAGAAGGTGATTCTACCGCCATAGACTCTTGAATTTTGAAAGCCCATCCTGTTAGTACCTTGTGTTCCGCAACTATAGGACATTAAATGTACGTTTTTACTATGTTCTTTCTTTTTTTTTTGTAACGACCATGTCCTTCAAAGCTATGCACGTATATAGGAAGGTTAATTCGGTTGCCGATTATTTGGCTGGTATGAGTTCTGCAAGAGATTTTGATGGTCCCTCAGACATCCCTAGATAGATCTTAGTTGATTAGTTTGGATGCTATGAGTTTTTGTTATCTTTGTTGTAATTAGTTCTTCTATTCTAATTTCAATATTATCTTCTATCAAAAAAAATTTATTAACAATATTTTTTTCTTATTTTAAGAAAATGATTTCCTTCTCCCAAATCCAAGAAATAGATGCTCAGCATAATATACATATAAAGAAAATTATAGGGTATGAAGATATGTTGGCAATTATGATTTGATATAAGCAAGTAGGGCTGCGAGCCTACCAAGTTGGACCAAGGATGGACATAATCCAAACTAAATCTATATTTGAATTAGATAAAAAAAACTTAACCAAAATCTAATTCAAATTTCTTTATATTGGATCAATTCAGATTTAACATTAATTTTATCAATTCAGTGAATTTTTGAACAAAATCAGACTAAATATAATCCAATAGAAATCATAATATATTTAAATAATTATTATAAACATATTATGCAATAAAATAATAATAAGTAACATGCAAACATTATCAAAAATATTGTTTACATAACTATACATAATTAGAATCAACAACATAAATTATCGATAGATTATGACATAAGAAGAATAATTTCTTATATTTGAGGAGGGTTTTGAAATATACAGTATACTAGTTTTGAACTAGTTCGTGTCGGTTCAAATTCGTATTAGAAATTTAAGAATTTGATGTGGTCTAAATTCATTGTTTGTAACTGTTGTTTATCAGACTGGCCGATCAATAACAACATAAGACGTGTCTTTATATTAGAATACATTAAATATAGTTAAAGTCCATTAAAATAAGAATTTATAGCTCACTCACTTATGAGATATGTTACAAGATGGTTACAGTTCGTTCTATATATTTGGATGGTTACAACTTGCTTGCCCTTTTCAAGCAATAACTCCATGCCTCAACTTCTATAGGAATCTCTTGATATGTTTACTCTCACACCATTTCATCTTTTATAATTCGTACTCTCATATCTCCACTATTTTATAAAAATTCAATCTGACTTAAGCATCAAAAGTTCACCCATCTAACCAAGTTTTACAACTTCCGATATTTCTCTTTTCTGTTTGCAGGTCGAGCCTTCCACTCTCAGAAGGTCAGTCACCCTTCGCCAGCATATCCAGCTTTGTCAGATCAGACTTTGGTGGTAACAGAATGCATATCCAACACATTTCTAAAATGAATCATATTTTCGAATCCAAACCTCATCCAAATAACTTCGCTTCAAGATGGACTACATTAATTCAAACCGATTTTTGGACAAAAGCAAGCCAATCGAATTCACTTGCAACCCTACAAGCTAGTATTTCTACATGGGAATGATTTAATTTTGCAATCGTACATAAAATTAGGAAAAAGAAATCACGCATTGGACTATAATGCTCAGCTGCAGGGGGCAGTGGATTGTGCTTGATGAAGGGTATGTCTAACAAGCAACAGTCTCATCACCAAAAAAACAATGGTTAGAGAATGGTTCGGTTAGTGTACGAGCAGAGTAGTTGGCAGCTGAATTGATGCATCTCACTAAAAGGATGCGCGATTGCCATAACTCTCAAAAAGATGTTGGAAAGCCCTCTCCAGCATCCCTCCTAGCAGTCATCTAATCATGAAGTAACTAAGTTCAAATAAAACCACCTTAAATAAATTCAATGGTCTTAAAGAGTCATTTATTTGTAGTAAAGAAGATACACAAGTACCTTGATATGTTTTGGTTGGGGCGCGTGGGTGGTGGGGTGGAGGGAGGGGAAGCAGGAGGAGAAGGTAGATGCGTAAAGACTGAGATTTTAGCAGTTTGAGGTAGATCGGTTCTTATGGGAGAGAGAAAACATCATTTTACCAGACCGGTAAATTCTTTTTGCATCCATCTGTTTTCCCACAATTAGATAGAGATGCCTAGCTTCAACGTGTAACATCTCTGCACCGAGGCCTAGTCTTATAGATTATAAGCTTCATACGCCACTACAGTTGTGGAGTCAACAGCCAACCGAGCATCAGAAGTTTCAACTTCAGTGAGCAATCATCAACTCTTAGTATAACCAGTTCCGATACTTCTTAAGTTGGCCAAATGTATTATGAAAAGAGATGTTCTGTTCTCGTTAATAAAATACAGGGAAGTGCCCTTTACTTCCTCCACATTTCATCAAAAAAGAGAGAGAGATGTTCCGCATTTTCTTTAAGAAATGGGATGATTCAGACAGCTTACCATCTTTAATTCTTATGTGAGGGTTCATCATTTGGTAGTCGGGCCTTTTTTCTTTTTCTTTGAGTAAGTTCATCATTTGATGGTCATTAACTATTTTATTGCAAGTTGGCACTCAGGGCGTCTAGTTGGCAGCTGCTGCCTCTTTTTAAAATCGATCATACCAAATGAATAGCATATAGATTTATAAAGTAGTTCATTAACAATAATTTGATCAGTAAATCATAGTTTATAAGACTAAAAGGGATCATCAGATCAGCTGGAGATCATTAATTTAAACAGACAAGCAACAACTTTGCTTCAGTTTGGAAGATTACATATATTAAACAAACACAACCGCATGAAGTCAGTTCTACTTCAATTCCATAACAACTATATTTTGAAGAACAAAAATGCTAGATCAGATGGGTATGATGTTATTTACCATTTTAGAAGGTCTAAGTCATGACATCCTGGAGTAGGGGCAGGCCCCAGTGGCTTGGCTTAAAATCCATTTGTAACTGAGAACTTGGTCAGCATCTTTAAAATTAGAAATAGACCATAATTCTGAACCTGCACAGGACGCTCCCAGGATACAAATCCAAATGAAACAGAGTGGCATGTTCTAGAATAGTTAAATTATAAAATTTTAATAAATAAATAAAACGAGCTAACTAACTTAGGCGTTACTGTGTCTGTAATTTCCTTAGTTAAAAAGACAAAGGGCTTTTGGCAAAGTTCAATAAACACATAATTTAATCAAAATGAGTAGAGCAGTCGGCATTTATTCACATAACACCTGATCATGCACATAGGAATGTGGGTTTCTGACCAATGAATACTTCTCTACATGAACAAATGCTGAATGTTCAAGCCAATATCAAATGCCATACCGTTGCCCTTGGTTCCTTTGTACATGTCTACATGACCAGATGTTATGTGAATAAAAGCTGACTGCTCTACTCATTGTGATTAAATTATGTGTTTATATCAAATGCCATACGGTTGCCCTTAGTTCGTTTGTACATGATCAGATGTTATGTGAATAAAAACTGACTGCTCTACTCATTTTGATTAAATGATGTGTTTATTGAAGACTCAGCATTTGTTCATGTAGAGGAGTATTCATTGATCAGAAACCCACAAGCCTTGTACAATTTCTTAGGAGGAATCATCATGTTTCATCTTCTTCCGCCAATTTGTATCCAAGGGAATCTTCACTGTAAAGAACTTTTCCAAATCACTTTTCCCTGTTTCATTAAGTTATTGATTTTTTGATCCTTCTGTACATTTTTCATCTCTTAACAGTGGCCAACCTATGGTTTTTGTTGCACACGATGTAATCAAGTGTAGCGATACAAGTAGGATAAAATGGAGAACTCCCATGTTTATGTTGATCATTGTAGTCTGTCATGAAAGTTGTGAGTGATTTTGTGGATTTCTCATCAATTATGACAAGTAAGAAAATCTTATGGTATTCATAAGAAAACAAAATTTTATGCCAAGAATAGAAATTCTAGCAAATAAGTAACTTGATATTAGTTCTTACAATCTTTTACCAGAGGTGTCAAACAGGCTCCAAAATCTCCTTCACAATTCCCTTTTATCATATTCCAGGTATCTTATTGCTTGTGCAATTAATTATTGCCACAAGATTCCATTTATGTCAGTCCAATTAACTGATTGCAATTATCCTTTTGTTATTTAAAATACCGGTAAATTAATTTAAAATGATTTACTAAAATGTGACAGTACTTCATTCAATAGCCTTTAGTATGCCCTTTTGTTTCTAGAAACACTGCTTTGTGTGCTACTACACCTGATCAACTACCACTTCTGCATGTGACTTATGCAACAATTACTAGTCTTTTTCAACAAACAAAATTCCTTTAGGACAAGCTTTTTGAAGACATCACCAACTTCCTGATAATCTTAAAACTTCTTTCATGTGGACATGCTTTCAAGACCAGGCTAAAGATAGGGACATTAACTTGCAATTTCTTACAACACTAACAGTTTTACAACAAGAAATGGACATCCATGAGGGATTAAAAAAAAAAATCCCAGTCAACTCCAAATTCTGTTCGAGTTTGTCTGCCATCTCACTATAAACCCTAAACCATAAAAACCACCAAAATAGCAACCCATAATTTCTCTGAAGGAAGGTGCAGCTCACCATGATTCTTCCTTGGACGAGCTAGTTTGCCAGAAAAGCATTCTCTGAATCTGTTTTAACAGTTCACACTTTTTCAATACTGTAGAATAGTCTAGACCGATCTGGATGACTCAAGAATTTTAAGATTGTACCTTTGGCATGTAAAAAGTTGGACCCACTATAGACAACATATTTTTTTTCAGTTGGTTATTTGCTCTGTTTTTCTGTGTATCAAGGACTCCATGGTCACAGCATCTGGAAGTACATAGAAATTCCAGATTTCTCTTTTAAACATATGAATGCTAGAAGACTTCAACATGTAAGTAGCAAATCTATCTTGATTGTTTGGGAAATGGAGAGTTGCATAAAATGCATTGGACCGTGGGCTATTCATCTGAGTTGCTATACTGAACTAGTACGATAAAAAATTGTACCTAACTGTAATACCAATTTGGTATCATTTTGCTCATCCAGAATAACTTTTAGGTAGCGTTTGGTTACCGAATTTCTGGTGGAATAAGGCCTTATTCCGCCTTATTCCCCCAAACGCCCGAAAATGTGATGGTGGGCCCCTTGGGTTTATGTATTCCGATTGGCACTCTCTAACCCCAGAATATGAATTCGATGGTGGTGGATGGAATTGCATATTCTTGTTTCGCTTGTTCCCAGGGTAATAGTGTCATTTATGAAAAATAAAGAAGGAGGAGGTGGGGGTGAACCCTATCTACCGCTCCTTGTTTTCACTCCACGGCCCCTGCTTGAACCCTTTCGACTTCTCGGTGGGTCATAATCATCTGCAGACCTTCATCCCTCCATCCCCTCCACCGCTCCTTCTCGATCTATCCCTTGCTGTCTCTGTTCTTCTCTCATTCTGCTCCACTCCGACATTCCTTCTATTTTTTTTGGATGATCCTCTTCTTGCATAGTTTGGTAGGTTGTCCCTTAAGTTTGGAGCCAGATAACGGATAAGGACAAGCATCTTTATGTATTTTAAGTTATATCATTTTAATTAATGCAGATTATGCAATAGTAGTAATAATATTGCTTAGTTAAAAATCACTAATTCATTTGTTTAGTCAATTTTATGCATTCATGTTTGAAGTGTGTGCATGTGGTTTGTCAAGTTTCATTCCACTACTTCTATCAATTTACGATCTTAAACTTTAGATTTAGTGATCTAAATTTAATGTAATTTGGATAAGTCAAGCAGATTAAGTTAGTAATGTTACTGATGTTAGGATTGCTGCTTGACAGTGTGTAGCAATTATTATTGTTGGGGTTAGCAAGCCATCGGTCATTTAGTACTTGATACATCTATATCTTGATAATCAACTAGCTATCTCTATACACTTTGCTTCTTTGACCATTTTTTGTGCATTAATTAATGAGAACTTTTGTCTCCTTTGATCCTACATTGAGATATATATTCCTATTATCGAGCTTATAATTTGATGCCTTAAGTTTTGAAATTCCTTATCCATAAAGGTATATGATATAAAATCTTGGACATGCATAGTTCACATTAACTATGTCATTACTTTTGTATCTTGTAGCCGCGATGCTCCAATGATGATGGAATTCACATGTCCGGAGCCACCTTCTAATATTTTCTTATGCTTATAAATATTTATTATTGGTTTATACAATCAAATTACAAATGCTAAATAGTGCAGCCCATTTTATGCTAGCAATTGATTGTCTCATGTTTTTGAAGAATCTTTCTTTTTTAAAAAAATTTGACAATGATGATGGGCTGTCTTAAGATTGAGCAATGCTAGGAGATGAGGTTTAACTATGTTATTTTTTATTATATCTTGTAGCCGCGATGCTCCAATGACTTTAATTTCGCATATCCTGAGCCACCTTCTAATATTTTCTTATGTTTATAAATATTTATAATTTATTTATACAATCAAATTGTAAATGTTAAGTAGTACAATCCATTTTATGCTAGCAATTGATTGTCTCATATTTTTGAAGATTTTTTTTTTGGCAATGATGATGGGTTGCCTTAAGATTGTGCATTGCTGGGAGACAAGGTTTAACTATGTCATTACTTATTATATCTTACAGCCACGATGCTCCAATGACATTTAACTTCGCATGTCCTGAGCCACCTTCTAATATTTTTTTTGCTTGTAAATGTTTATTATTTGTCTTAGTCTGTCAATTTATTGAGGCATGTTTTTTGATATTTTTGTATTTATCTTCTTCTTTTTTGAATAATGAGTTATATTTTATTTTTTTTATGCCCTTTTATACTTATGAGTTATGTTTTTTGCTTGTAAATGTTTATGCCCTTTTATTGCAGCCCTAAATTTCAATCAACTGTGCCTTATTCTTATATTTGCAAAGTTTGGGTTCATGTATAGTTAACATGTCGGAAGCCCATATGTCGGATAATTCTGAACATGGGAAGGTTGGATCATCACATAGGAGGGCTCTTAATTAGATTGATGCCCTTGATCTGCTCATGCTTGTCTTGATGAGATAAGAAATGATCAAGATAATTGTCAATTTGGTACCTTCTCTCAAAAAACTTGGAAGAAGATGATAAATATATTTAACGAGCGAACGAAGAAGAACTTCACCTATAGAAACCTTAAGAATAGGATGAAGGTGCTGAAGAAGAACTTCAATATGTATTATAACTTAGCTAATCATCAAGATGGGGATAGGACCCTGTGCTCAAAGTTTCTACACCTGAGAATGAACAAATGTGGGAGGAGGTTATCTCGATGAGTGTTAGATAGTTGTTAATATCGTAGCTAGCAAACTTGTTGGCATATGACCATACTTGTTTATTGTATTCATAATAAGTAAACAAGGAGTATGCTCGCATTAAGGGTAAGCCCTTCCCTTGAAGAAAAAATTAGCTTTTTCCGTCGTAGGATCTTCCAGATCTATCTCGATGAGTGTTAGATAATTGTTAATATCGTAGCTAGCAAACTTGTTGGCATATGACCATACTTGTTTATTGTATTCATAATAAGTAAACAAGGAGTATGCTCGCATTAAGGATAAGCCCTTCCTTGAAGAAAAAAACTAGCTTTTTCCACCGAAGGATCTTTCAGATCTAATGAGATCTGGGACGAAATATTTAAAAAAATATCTTACGATTATTTTAGATCTAAGATCTATTAGATCTAATTCTTATTATCTGATATTAAATCTAAAATTAAATCTGAAAAATATAAGGAATAAAGAAATACCTCTAGGGTAACTTGATTACCCTGTAGATGATCGCAGCAATGTCCGAGGTTCTGATGTAACCACGCAGTTGCCTGACCTCTACCGATATCCACTTGAGCAGGATCTGGATCGTCTTCTCCTCGCGAATCTTCGTTCCAAAAATCAGATCTGGATCTGATCTGAAAGTTCTTCAAAAGAGCTTCTGAAGCTGAAGCAGCGGCTTCTCGACAGATTGCTGCAGCCTCCTGATCAGGGAGCCACCACGTCTTGGATTAGTACCAGATGGACGTCCAACTTTTTGAGCATGAAGAGGAGAGAGAGAGGACCAGAGGGGGCATAGAGAGGTGGAGGGGTTTCAGGTTTTTGCTGGGTATGGTGCAGATGTCATTAACCCTAGGCGCAAACAGGGTTTAAATAGATCCTGCTGCGCCACGCATTGCCACATCATTCGACCAATCAGAAATTTTAATTAATTCTGAAAATTTCGATTGATGGAGTGATGTCATCTGATCACATCAGATAAGAATCCCCACAATCTCTCCTACTGTTGGTGCCAACACTGGATAAGCCCAGTGAGGTTGGCGCCCAACAGTTTGAGTTGATCAAGGCATCAGAGTCCTCATCTCATGGGGCTCTGATCCTTATCCAATTGGGGCGCACGCCCAATCTGATTATGGCGCCCACTTTGAGGCTTAATTTAACAGGTGGACACTCCACAAAAACTCTCCAATGATCTCTTGCCAAGTGGCCTTCAGTCCAAGGTCCATGGGTCAACGTTTGATCGATGTCCTAAATAGAAAATGGCAGGTGATAGGAATTAGCAGGTGTTTGTCTTTAATTC
>KE506127.1:39528-52630 GCA_000441515.1 Elaeis oleifera
TTTTTTTTTTTTTGTGTTTTGGGCTGGCTGATTCTGGCCGGGCCTGGGCTTGGGTCGGGCCATCACAAAATTAGTAAGCATTTCATATATCAGCTCAATCAGACTATTGAGCCAAGCTGAATTTTAATTATGTGGGCAGGCTGGTATATATCAAACTGTATATGTTGGTGAATAGATCGGGTCACAATATGGAGCCAAAATATGTGACAAATAGAATAACATAATCTTAGCATTTCTTGGATCAATGCACACCGCTAGCATGACACATTTTGATTGGACTAATTCATGTGAAACGAGTGTGAATCTTCTAGCGTGCATCATGCGCACTATTCATCATATGATAGATGATCATGAATGGACATGAGTCGTAGAATGTATGTTATATATGGCTGTATAGAATCATCCACCGTATAATGAATGGTACGATGCATCACACCATAGTGTATCGTGAATACCGCATGTTCACTTCTGCACGTGAATACCAAGTACGGTAGGATATGTTGGCCGCCGCGGCCTGACCACAAACCCACACCCCTCATCCCATCCCCAACTTGACAGATTTACCTCTGGACTTGGGCATAAGTTTTTCTACCTGCTCAGGGCATCCTCTCTCCTCGGGGCAGTAATTCTGGTCAAGGATTGTGGGGTTGCGGACATTTTGCGTCCACGCGTGCTCGAGCACCACTCCCTTAACGAACCCGTCGCTCGGCCTGCCCCACGTCTTGATCCGCAGCCCGTTTTCCGTTCCCGTGAACACCGCCGTCTTCACCGTTACGTTCTCCACACCCCTCTCGTCAAACCCCTTCCCAGGCTCCCAATGCTGCCAGAAACCAAACCACACGTGCATGGGCATGTTAGACTTAGAACACTGAAAGGCTCCCACACGTGCGAAACATAATTTGATCATCCTTAGCTACAAGACAAGCGATGGTGTGCCTCCACCATGCAAATGTAATGCAATACATGTTCACTCACCTTATGCCATGTCCAGGCCCACAGGTGACCTGCTCGATCCATAGGTTCGCTGTGCCAGGGCCGATAGAGATGCAGTCGTCGCCTGTCTTGATGCCGGTCCTCATGATCGTGACGTCGGTTGATGCCTGGACATGGACACCATCGGTGTTAGGACTGTTCCCTAGAGCTATGATCTTGACACCTTGCACCGTTACCCTTGGCAATTGTCGATTACGATGTGGTACAGCTCGCTGTTGATCGACGTCAACCCACTGATAATGATGTCCTTAGAGTTTCGAAATGTCAAAGACTGCAAGAAGAGGAACATGGTGATTAGGTTAATGATCATATAGTTGAGACAGTTAAATAATTATAGGCAAGGAAAACTTGTGAGAGCTAGGAGGCCATTTCACAAATGCTAGCACGTACAGTTGCACCATCTGGACAGTTCCCACCACCAGCCTTGCAGGCCCCAGAGAGACGAGCCACGGCCATCGAAGGTCCCGCCATACACCGAGACACCGTCGACGTGATCAAACACCAACCATCCTCCAATGTGGCCAAAACTGGCATAATTTGATGGTGCAACGAGGCTCCCATCGATCTGGATGGTGATCCTGCTGCTCTTACAGGGACCATAGAAGGTGACCTGACCAACCAAGAAGAGGCCGGCCGGCACATGAATCGTCGCCGACTCCGCCGAGCCACAGGCAGCAGCCCATGCACTAAGGAATGATTTGCTGGAATCCGTCCTTCCACCTGATTTGGCTCCAAAGGCTGTGATGTCATAGACTGCTTCTGCAGATGGCAGCAAGTGGATGAAGAGTGAAAGAAGAAGAAGAAGAAATGAGTTCATTAGACTAGCCATGAGACTAGTATGAAAAAATGGAAGGGTTTTATGAGACCAAATATAGTTAGTTTGCACTAAGGTTGGATGCGTGGTGTCTGTAGGTTAAGGTGGTGAGTATTTATAGACTCCCGGGAGGCTCTGGTGGCTGAGAAAGGAAGTAAGCTTCCTCGAGATGTGAGGCACGGAGGAGTGGAAAAATCCTTTGTTTAAGCTGCTAGCTTTTATAGGGTACACTATTTCTATCACAAGGAGCGGTTTGATTTGTTTCGTTTGCTTGTAGGCTTACCATGCGGTCGAACTCCCACGTAGGAGGCATAGGAGGGAAAAGAGAACTGGATGTTCCACCATTAGTCTCTTATTCTCCTTGAGTTCATGTTCTCATATCACTCAATTTGTTCCTTTCAATGGTTCTGCTTGCCAAGAACTAGGGTGTGAAATATGTATTTTTTCCACACGGCCCAAGACCCTACAGACACGAGAGAGCATGTGACCATGGAGCAGTGTCACATGGAACGGTTATTGGTGGGTCCCATTTTTTGGTGCCACCAGAATTCTGCTGATTAGTGTACTGGAAATGTTCACTTTGTTTACTCCTGGTACGCTGCGTCTGTTCTAGAAAATGGAGTGGAAGGGGAGAAGAAAGCAGCGCTAATTAATTAGCACTGTTCATGGAAAAATGGGAATAGTTTGGTCGGCTGAGGTTTACCTTATCATTTCACCCCCAGGTCCCAGGTTAAGTTCCCATAAGACAGATATGGTACTTATGAAATCATCTCCCACGAACTTAAAGTACTACTTATCCGTTTTGTCCTTGAGTAGTTTTGTGATATCTGCTAAGGATCTTAGCCTTCCAACAGTTAAGAACTGTAGCAGCATCATGACAATGTAATTCTAACTATCTAACATTAAAATGATTTAGTTAAGCAACAATTTTGGATGATTATCAAAAAAAAAAAGCAGCAAATTTTTAATGATAAAAACCTGTTTGACCAAGTGAAATTAATGGCACTGATGTCCTCCATCTCTGCATTTAAACTCATAAAAGATTGTTCCAGGATATCAAATCATGGACCTGATTAATAACTAATAATGTTGTTGAATCTGAACTCAGCAAGCGCAGCGCTAGGCGAGTCCTCATCCATTTATCAATACTTCCGTTGGATGCTTGCTTAAAATGTTGGAATTAATCTATCAAAATAACTAAACAATTGTTATTACTATTTATATCATTCTAAAATAATATTATAAAGCAAACAAAGTAGTAAAAAAATAAAAATTAAAAAAAATTTAGTCCAAACAGGGCATAAAAACACTATCCTAAGTATTAAGATTTGATGCCTCAAGATTCGGTCCATATTGAGCCTACAGCAAGGTCCGTAACAATGAACGGAATCCAACGAATTCAAAATCACCTCAAACGGAGTCCGGATGAACGAGATACGCTCGATTGAAGTTGGCATGAAATTCAGAGCGGCGGAGGCCGGTGGCGGGCCGGCGGAGGCCAACAGTGCGCACCTAGGCCGCGAGCGCACAACCCAGGCCCATGTGCATGGGCACGGCCACGGCACGGCCCGCACATTTCTCTTCATGCGGTCCACGCATAGGTGTGGACCGGCGGTCCATCGGGGACTTGCATGAACCGAGAGGGCATTTCCCCTCGCTTTCTTGTGGTCCACCGTGAACCAGATGGCATTTTCTACTCGTTTCTCGCGGTCTATAGGTTATTTCATGGACCACATCATGATTCAACGAGCTGGAGCGCTGTCAGTCAAGATTCGAGGGTTCAGGGAAGTGTTTTGGGTGCTAAAAGGAGTCTGTATCCTATTCTTTCACGGATTTAAGGCTTTAAAAGCCCTGTTTCGTGAACAGAGAGGTGTGGTGGTGTGCGTGACTTTATTCGGCAGAGAACCCAGAGAGCAGAGGCGAGGCACCGATAGGAGTAGAAGTAGAGGGCTTCAGGCAGACTGTTGGACAGCGAACAGCGGTCGCTTCAGGGGTTCAAAGGGTTTTCTAAAGAGAGAACTTTTATGAGGAAGAGCTTCTTGTGAGGTAGAGATTAGATATATGAGGGTTGAGAGTGTGATCTCCTCTTGTAATTTTTTTTCTTTCTCATAGTGAAGCTTGCATGCTCCGTGGAGGTGAGCTTTTTTCTGGCTGATCCGCGTATTTGATTGTTTCTATTTTATTCTTCTTTCTTCCTGCTACGATATGCGGTATCGAAAAGGTCCTAAGAGGTGGTATCCTAACCAGACATCTTCCAACAAATGGTATCAGAGCAAGACGGTACCAAGATGCAAATTGCAGTGATGGTGAGCAGGATTGAAGATAGAGAAAACAGGATCAATCAAAATAGAGATCAATAAGTTTGATGGAAAGAGTAATTTCTTCTTGTGGCAGGCAAGGGTGAAGGACGTGCTCATCCACCAAGAGTTGATCGATGCTCTCTTATGCGAGGAGAAGCCGACCACCATGGAGGTGCAGAATGAGGTTCTCAGGAGAGAGAATGAGGTCACCACGGCGATTCTCCAGAATGAGGTTCTCAGGAGAGAGAATCCAGCTTCGAACTCAGGTGGTAGCAGCTCAACTTTGGTGGTTTCTGAAAGAGCATGAGGCGATAGACGGAGCGACAAGAGATCGCAACGAGGATGGTCCAAGTCCAGGATGAGGAACTTGAGAAAGACAAGATGTTATCGATGTGACGAGTTGGGGCATCTAGCCAGAGATTGCTCTCAACTCAGAGATCGGACGAAGGCTACTACAGCGACGGCCAGTAGCGATTCAGAAGGTGATGCCCTGAAGATATCTGATGAGGTACCTACTTTTTTTCAGCAATAGATTTTAGATTCTGCATGCACCTATCATGTATGTTGCAGAGAGGAGCAGTTCGACTTCTTGAAGAACAGTGAGGGTACAGTTTATCTATCGGATGAATCGAACTATGCGATCAGAGGCATCGGGACGGTCAGTTGGAGGACGCATGATGGTGCAATAAAAAATTAGAGGAGATCCGATACGTATCCGATTTCAGATAGAATTTTATCTCACTGAGCAGACTGCATTCGAGAGGCTACAGGACGGTAGCTAGTGGAGGAATCCTGAAGGTGTTATATGACGATAGGATTATTCTAGAGAGAAAGAAGAAGACGAGAGGATATTACTATCTGATGGGGAGCCTAATGCGAGGTGGAGCTTCAGGAGCCAGGAGGAGCGCAGAGTGAGGTGGAGCTCCAGATGGAGGTGGATCGGACACTAGATGCAAAACTCGGGAGGATGAGAGGCGATATCGCAAGGTGAGATTCCTATTGCCGCAGGATGATACTCCAAACAGATCTCAGGTCAGGAGGAGCATAGCATACGACGGAGATGGGATCGAGCGGTCTAGCTCGACTCTCATATTTGCCCATCCATGATCAGTAGGCGATTACCTCAAGGTATGAGGGTGAAGAGATCCAGAAGCTCTCAGAGTTAGGAAAAGGCCGAATGTCGAGTCAAGATGGAGATTGTTAGAATTTGATACCTCGAGATTCGATTCATATTGAGCTCACAATGAGGTCCACGATGACGAATGGAGTCCAACGAGTCCAAGATCACCTCAAACAGAGTCCGGATGAACGAGATACACTCCATTGAAGTTGGCATGAAATCTGAAGTGATGGAGGCCGACGGTGGGCCGGCGGAGGCAGCGGTGGCACGGTCATGCATGGCAGTGTGCGACCAGGCCGCGAGCATGTAGCCCAACTCGCGAATATGCAGGCGTGCACGCGGAGTGCAGCCCAGGCCCACGTGTGTGGGCGCGGGCGCGATCCAGGCCCACATGGGCCCGCGCGAGTGCAACCCGCCCTTTTCTCTTCACATGGTCCACGTGTAGGCATGGACCAGCAGTCCATCGGGGACTCGCATGAACCAAGAGGATGTTTCCCCTTGGTTTCTCATGGTCCACCATGGATCGGATGACGTTTCCTACTCATTTCTCGCGGTCTATGGATTATTTCATGAACCACGTCGCGATCCGACGGGCTAGAGCGCTGTTGGTCACGATCCGAGGTTTCAAAGAAGTGTTTTGGATGCTGAAAGGAGTCTGTATCCTATTCTTTCATGGATTTAAAGCTTTAAAAGCCCTGTTCTATGAACAGAGAGGTGTGATGGTATGCACGGCTTTGTTCGGCAGAGAACCTAGAGAGCAGAGGTGAGGTGCCGACAGGAGCAGAAGTAGAGGACTTCAGACAGACTGTTGGACAGCAGATAGCGGTCGCTTCAGAAATTCAGGGGATCTTCCTAAAGAGAGAGTTTTTGTATGAGAGAGCTTCATGTGAGGTAGAGATTGGATGTACGAGGGTTGAGGGTGTGATCTTCTTTTATAATTTTTCTTTTTCTCATAGTGAAGCTTGCATGCCCCGTGGAGGCGAGCTCTTTTGACTAATCTACGTATTTGATTGTTTCTGTTTTATTTCTTCTTTTTTTCTATTGTGATGCGTGGTATCGAAAATGTTTTAGGAGGTGGTGTCCTGGCCAGACATCCCCCAATACTAAGAATGTGATTTGGCTCCTACATGCGTATATTCGGTGATTTTATCCCTAAGATACAACGATCCAACTCAAGCTGATCCTCTTTTTATTGATTCAAAAGATTTTCTTCAGGTGCATGCAAATTAATAAAAGAAAGTGAAAAGAAAAAATAAAAGATATGATCTCTGTCTCAAAAAGATGAGCGACAAAGCATAATGAAGAAAAAAAAAAGATCGATATTTTTATTAATACCAAAATAATCGGACTCAGAATACTTTCTCTCTGGGTTATCGAAAAGGTACCATAGTTTCGAAGAAATATGATATTTAAAAATATCATATTTCTTTAGAATTAATATTTTTCTCCAAAAAAAATTGTATTTCTTTTGAAAAAATCATTAATTGAAAATAGATTAAAAATTTTAAATAACTAAAATTTAGAAAATAAGAAAAAAATTAAATATAACCCCATGAAGGCAACCTACGTTGCCATCCTGGTGCCAAAAATAGCTATTTAGATCACTTCCTCATCCCGAGAGATGCTAGAAAGTGTTTTATATACGACTGCAAGCTACGTTGAGTTGGGTTGCGTAATATATTGGCCGATTTATTAAAATTACAAAAAAAAAGGCCCTTCTCTATTTTTCAATTATACTGCAGATATCCATATATATATCATCACATCAACACAACGAAAAGTGCAAAAACGGAAGCAGGTTAACATGTCCAAAATTTTCAAGCCATGTACTTCGTTGCAACGGTTTGCCCACGTGTCTAGGGGACGAAAGATTGGTTCATGGGTGCAAGGAGCCTTGTTTTATGGCTATTGTCTCAAGATATCCTAAAAGAGATTCCTTATCAACTTGCTCCAAGGAGAAAAGCTTAGGGGATTATGGAGGAAAAAGAGAAACAAGGTGGCGAGATTTGACATCACCCTCGAAGAAATCACTTGTATATTGTCGTATCATGACCACTTGTCTCAGCTACGTATTAGCTCCGCAATTCGCTCGAGACAGGGACCTGAATTGTTGCAGCATCCCTGGTCGTGGACATACTTTGAAGCATGAGTGTGGTTTAGATAAACTAGAAAAACATATCTTTTTTCTTTTTGATGGTAATTATAAGGGAGGCAGGGTAGCTATCACCCAGCTTTTATTCAGAATAAGAAGACTTACAAAATATGGACAATCTTGGCCAGCAGAGGAGAAATTGATGACCAGACCAAGGAGAGTAAACAGAGAAGGAACAAAGTCCAGCGTTGACAGCCTTCTGTTTGATACAACTGAGACAAATATCCAAGTTTTCAGAAACAGAATGCCAATTAGTTTTCAGAATCAACGAAATGGGGAGTCGAGTGTTGTTATGAACTGAGTGGGGAAGATTTAAGGAAGACAAACTATTCCAGATCAAGTCGCATACTTCTTTCTCTATACCTGAGCTGAGATTCTTCCGGAGATGAAAAGAGCGCAGGATTTTCTGTAGAGTGGCGTAAGTGAAATCTTTCAAACTAGAAAGATTCTTCCATATCTCTCTTGCCAGATGTGCCAAAATGTTGCCGACAAGAGTTGGTCCCACACTTCTGTAACTGGTTGCTGAATTCTCTTCTGCCTCCAAGTGGTCCAAAAACCTGACGGCCACCGGCTAAGACGGCGGCAAATCTTCAAGGTAGAAGAAATGCCTTTGGCAAAACAACGTCTAAGAAATCAATGGGTCACGGTCTCGGTATCAGATCCATAAAGAAGATACACACTGCTGATTGACCACCATTTTCTGCAAGAGTATCTCTTTGTGTAGTTTGCTTTTCAAGGCAAGCTAAATGAATACCTTCACTTTCTCTGGTACCGTGGCCTTCCAAATTTCTTTATAGAATGGGCAGAGAAACCTCCATTATTAAGAATGTTGTAGAAGGAGTTGACTGAGAAGACACCATTTGTGGAGAGTTTCTGATGCTCGGCAAATGAGGGTTTAATGAGAGAGAAGATCAAGCAAGCGTTCCAAGTGGGAGTTCTGATGCTAAGTGAGCGGGCCATGCATTTTAATTCTCCAATAATAATATCTTCTGTTACGGGGATATCGTGAGCACATCGGTTCGACACTATATCGTAAAACATTTCAGATTTTCGGATCGTCAATGCGACCGCTGATTGTCGTATGAGCTGAGGAGCCAGTCTCCCTACTGAGCTGAGGCATCCGCGAAATCCAACTTGTGCATGAGCTGCCTCAGCCGACTTATTTTTCATTGTACGTAACAGCTGTCCATCTCGAATAGATAATAATCTGGTGTAACAGTCTCTCCTGATCTCGCGGAAGCAATCAAGGACTGAATTATCTCACCCACTATAGTAATTTCAACGATCCAACAATTTCGAGATCGCACGATCACACAGCTATACAACCAGCTGTCCGATATCCTTTTATATGAACAACCAGAGCCCTATGAACCCAAAGTAAGTCAAATCAAATCCTTCTCAGAGAATCAGTTGCTGTTCCTTTGTTCTTTATTTTTTTATTTGAGCGTCGGAGGATCTTCATCGCAGCCGCAACCTCCAGTTTGGAACTTATTTGCAGGTCATTCCAGCATCAGCATCCCTGCACTAGGACTAGATGTCTGATTTTCGACCTCAAGCATCCGTCTTCCGATCTCGATCGATTTAAGCAGCAACAGATAGAGGAAGGTCTACATTCGCATTCATGGCTCCAAGACGGACATCTTCCCGACTTTCCAATGCCATCGCTTTCCGACAGGAGGCTAGTGAAACTGATAATCAAGTTTAACCACTGGCACTGAAAGCCCCTCCATCGGTTCAACGGATCCTCCCGGCATCAATCATGGCTGACCAATTTGGTCAGCTCTCTCAGTAAGTTCAACATCAGATGAGCACAATTCAGGTAGTCTAGACCTTTCTCGCACCCTTCCAAGTGGTGCCACAGTCTCCCCAGGCTGTTCTTGTGTCCCTTACAGTGGTGCATCACACAGTTTCTTTGGTGGTGCCGCCTGTGCCTCCTGCAACGGCATCTCCACAGAACCCTACTTCAATTGTGGCTCTACAACCACCACCTCAACTAGAGTCGCAGGAGCCTCTTCGAAGTTCAAAGAGGAGGTTGACTCATCAGAGTCATCTTAGGGCCCAACAGCCAGTCTGACGGTGATCTCCAAGCCCATGATCAGACCATGACTCAACCTCTAGATGTCGATCTCCTCTGCTCTCCAAGGCTGGCACCGTCTGCAAGGCCGACTTCGAAAGGTGATTCCAGGAGCTCGACCAGCAGTTAGGTTAAAAAATAGAAAAAGCTCTCAACAATAATGGCTCCTCGATGCTGTCCTACGAAGAGTATAATAGCCAGCTGCCCTTCATCCCGAGAATTGTGTAGAAACTGCTTTTACACTTTAAGTTGCCTCAGTTGGAGGTCTACGACGGGACTACCGACCCCATTGATCATGTAGAGACCTTCAAGGCAGCAATGCTCCTTCAAGGGGCATCAGACGCAATATTCTGTTGAGCGTTTCCTCCAACCCTCAAGAGGGCCACTCGGTAGTAGTACTCAAGTCTGAGACCGGCATCTATCCATTTCTTTGAAGATCTATGTTGATCTTTCATCAGCCATTTTATCGACAGTTGACAACAGCAAAAGCGATCCAACTACCTCCACACCATCAAGCAAAAGGAGGGTGAGTCGATCCACTCCTTCATGAATAGATTCAACTGGACGACTTTGGAGGTCCAAAGCTTGGACCAATCGATCACGATGGCCGCAATGATGAGCGATCTGTTGAAGAACGACTTGAAAAATTGTTAATAAAATTTATCCCCGAGATCTTCCGAATATGCTGGTCCGTGCAGAGAAGTATGCCTGCGTGGAAGAGGCCTTTGTCGATGATACTTCTGTCGATTCAGCTGTGACAGGACCCAACAAGGAGCGCCATCCGAGGTGAATAGAGAAAAGTCGCCTGCACTCCTGATCTCCACTTAGAGGTGGAATAATGGGGGTCGAGGTCATCGATCTCGGAGTCTCCTGAGAAGGGTTCGGCAACTATCACCGTCTGGGCAATATGATAGCTATATGCCCCTCACTGTCCCTCAGAGCGAGGTATTTTTATAAGTGGGGTCTGAGTTACCTGTGCCTCAGCTGATGAGAATGAGGTCAGAACATCACCGAAACCCAACTAAATATTGCTTTTATCATCGTGACCGTGGCCACGATACTGAGACTGCCATCAGCTTCATGACGAGATCAAGAGGTTTGTTAGGCAGGGGCAGCTGAATCATTTTGTCTGAAGAGCGGCCCCTCAATGTCAAGCTTCGAAAGCTCCACAGCAATCCCTTATGCCTCAGTAGTCTCTCTCTACCTCAGCCGCAACAAGCACCTGCTCGACAGGAGTGGCATCAGGTCGGAGAGTAGGTGGCGGAAGAAGAGCGATCCATCTAAGGAGAAATCCACATGATTACTAGAGGATCGTCTGGGGCCTTCGATGGGTCTGGATTTTAGAGAAGACCTGGCTGACGGATGCCCCAACCAGCTGAGGAGGAGAATTCGAGTCGGATGGTGAAATTCGACTCACGTCTATGTGAGATAACTAAATACTGACTAATTTATCTTTTATAGGAGAATGCAGATCTTTTCGCTTGAACTGCTACAAACATGCCCGGCATCAACACTGAAACGATATCCCATCACCTAAAGACAGACCCAACTTGTCGATCGAAAAGGCAGAAGAGATAGAGTCTCACCCCAGAACGTTAGGAGGCTATAGCCGAGAAAGCTAAAGCAGCTTGGCAGAACTCCAATTTAAATTCGGCAAACCTCTACATGTATTATCAATGATGTAATAATACTTTCTATAGAAATAAAATTTACAGAGCCGTCAGTTTATGATGGACGCCCGAGTTTTTCAAGAGTTACTTTCTCCTCCTACTTGAGATCCTAAACCATAACGATGGCCAACTAACATGAGGGATAACTTATCAGACCCTCAGAAGACCGTCGAGAGTGTATGCCACAGACACAAACTCGCCGTCGACATATAATGCCTCTCACGTGAAGATGAGAATGCTAGATACCGCAGGCACAAGATCGCCGTAGGCACACAATGGCACTCATGAGGGATAACTTATTAGACCCTCAGAAGGTCATCAAGAGTGCATGTCACAGGCATAAGCTCGCTGTCGGTACATAATACCTCTCATGTGAAGATGAGAAGTGCTAGATGTCGCAGGCACAAAATCACCGCAGGCACACAACATCACTCATGAGGGATAACTTATCAAACTCTCAGAAGGCCGCCAAGAGTGCATGCCATAGGCATAAGCTCGCTGTTGGCACATAATGCCTCTCGTGCGAAAATGAGAAGTGCTAGATACCGCAGGCACAAAATCATCGCAGGCACACAATGCCACTCATGAGGGATAACCTATCCGACCCTTAGAAGGCCGTCGAGAGTGCATGCCATGGGTACAAGCTCACCACCGACACATAATAACTCTCGTGCGAAGATGAGAAGTGCTAGATGCCACAGGCACAAGATCGTCAGAGGCACACAATGCCACTCGTGAGGGATAACTTATTAGATCCTCAAAAGGCCATCGAAAGTGCATGCCACAGGCACAAGCTCACTCCTGTCACATAATGCCTCTCACATGAAGACAAAAAGTATTAGATACCGCAGACACAAGATCACCGTAGGCATACAACGTCACTCGTGAGAGATAACTTATCAGAAGGCCATCGAGAGTGCATGCCATAGGCATAAGCTTATCGCCAGCACATAATGCCTCTTGCGCAAAGACGAGAAGTGCTAGATGTCGTAGGCATAAGATCGTCACAGGCACACAACATCACTCATGAGAGATAACTTATCAGATCCTCAGAAGGCCATCGAGAATGTATGCTACAGGCACAAGCTCGCCGCCGGCACATAATGTCTCTCACGCGAAGATGAAAAGTGCTAGATGCCGCAGACACAAGATCGCCACAGGCACACAACGTCACTCATGAGCGATAACTTATCAGACCCTCAGAAGACCATCGAGAGTGCATGCCACAGGCACAAGCTCACTATCAGCACATAATGCCTCTCGTGTGAAGAAGAAAAGTGGTAGTTGCCGCAGGCATAAGATCGCCGCATGCACACAATATCACTCGTGAAGGATATCTTATCAAACCCTCAAAAGGCCATCGAGAGTGCATGCCATAGGTATCAGCTCGCCGCCAGCATATAATGCCTCTCGCGCAAAGACGAGAAGTACTAGATGCCACAGGCACAAGATCGTCGCAGGCACACAACGCCACTCTTAAGGGATGACTTATCAAACCCTCAGAAGGCCATCGAGAGTGTATGCCATAGGCACAAGCTCGTCGTCGGCACATAATGCCTCTCATGCGAAGACGAAAAATGCTAGATGCTGCAAGCACAAGATCACCGCATGCACAGAATTCCACTTATGAAGGCTAACTTACCAGATCCTTGAGAAGACCTCGATGACTCTGAGATAGGGCTAACTTATAAGACTCCAACAGAGCCCGAGTCACTTGAGAAGTGCTAGATACCGTAGACACAAAATTACCGCCGACACACTCTACCTCTTCAGAAGAAGACCAAAAGACAGACAACATATGGTCAGAGTAATCATCTTAACAGCATTCCTTCTGCCTGAAGCATTGTCTCAAACTCAAAAATAGGGGGTAGTGTTGAGATGGTTATTATGATACCTCAGTTATGCTTAAACTAAGCTACCTAGAACTTCACTCGTATTGAGTTGAATAATGCCGATCTAAGCATTTGACTGTGCTAATC
>KE506127.1:52650-63315 GCA_000441515.1 Elaeis oleifera
GGTAGTGTTGAGATGGTTATTATGATACCTCAGTTATGCTTAAACTAAGCTACCTAGAACTTCACTCGTATTGAGTTGAATAATGCCGATCTAAGCATTTGACTGTGCTAATCTCTATGAGCCAAGCAATTCATTTTATTAAAGTCTTTATAAGAAAAGCTGATACATGCTTTACAAAGAGAGGACAATTGCTCCAGGCAGTATCTTACGAACAAGAAAGAAATGAGGAAGGTAAGAAGAAGAAGAGGGGACGGGAGAAGATGGAGAAGAAATAAAAAGAAGGATGAGGAGGGATGTCCCGTTGCAATCGATGGAACATCAGATCGATCAGGTGAGCTGGTTCGATCTTCATCCACCAGGGACCTCACCTCCACACCATCCAAGTGAGCTAATTCAATCTTCATCCATCGAGGCCTCCACCTCTTCATCAGTGCTGCCAACTTCTACATCGTGAAGTTCTAGATATGGTATTATTTTCTACGAACGGATCTTGCAATCATCGAAGCCCTGGATAAAGGCGGTGGCAGCGACGTCGAGCATCTCTCTTCTGAATATCGTAGAATTTTAGAACTCTGTAATGCAGCACTCCTGGATTGCAGGCGGGATGTGTTCGGGCAGAGGGGAAGCATAGCCACAGGAGGCAAAGGAGGGGAGCCCCGCGGGAGGAGGATGCGCTAGCCCATCTAGCTCTCCCCGTTTCGTGAGCTAAATACCTCCAATGGGCATCCCTTGCAAAGGTATTCTGCTCTCTCAATCTTTGCTTAATTTGCTCCAAAGATGGCAGATTCGAAAGTAAAGACATGGCAGCAGTCGAAGAAAAGGACTCCTTGCCACAGAAGGAGAAGCGGAGATCTCTTTGCTCTTTGATTTTCTATTTATAGACACTAGCAACCGCATCAATCGTCAATCGGCACTTCCCAAAAGTTAATGCTCAAGTTGTTAATGATGTACTTCCTCTAGAATGAGAATAAATCCCTACAATGCTTCACAAAATGGAATGAGCCCACATGGCACATTTTCTCAGACCCCGTATCATTTTTCAGGCATGACCTTATCGGGCGAAGTCATCAACCATCATTCTCTATAATCGTCCGCATTTAAGAGAGCAAAATGAGGTTATCATTCAAAATTGAATTGCCTCAGATCCGTGTAAGTAAGTCCACTAGTCGAGGTATGGCAAAAAGATTCTTCTTATTTTATTCCTTTCAAGTTTTCTTACAAATAATCCCAAAGGAACCCAAAAAAATATATATATATATAAATTATGAGGTGGTGCCTGGATCTAAAGTGTCGATTGTTGAGACATTCACTGTGGTAGGATTCCAAATTTCATCAAAAAATTTAAGTCCAGACCTGAATATTTGGCGGCAACTTGGGCTCGAATAGACTGTCTTCCAGCGTCATAGGCATCGATCGAGTATTCAGCCCTTTCTTCATATTTTTCAGAGGCCCGAAAGCTCTCCATAGCTTGAGAAGTGGCCTCGGCTGTTCGCTTCTCCTCTACCCCCATGCAGGCCTTCAGCTCTTTATTTTTCCGAGCAACCAAGAATTCTCCTCGACAGTCTTCCTCAATGCCACCTCGGCATCTTCAGCTCTCCTCTTGATGGCATCGACTCTCATAGAGACTTCACCGACCTTCTCTCTTACTCTTTTGAGCATCTCAACTTCGAGCCCAAACTTCTTCGCCTCTTTGAACAACTCATGAAAACTTTTAATATATCCGTTCAGATAATGGGTGAGCTGGTAAGTAGAGAAAAATTTATAAGTAAAAAATGAGCATGCAGTAGGTGCTAAGTGAGAAAATCCCAACATAACCGGATAAAGCAATCCATGGCTCCTCTCCTCATCTCCCTCCGAGGGACGCCCAGTAGCTCATTCGCATCGGTAGGGAGGAGCAGTCTGAAAAGTAGCTTACTCACCAGTATGGGATCTCTCAGCGTCGAGACCTCAAGCTTCAACCTAGGTGGCGCAATTTCAGATGCACTGACAATCTCGATGGGAGCCTCATCTGAGAAAGGCTCGACTACTGGTGAAACTCGTCGAATCGGAGAACTGGGAGGAGCAGATAAGCTCAGAATCACCTCCTTCAAGCCTTGCTCTACATGACCCACTCGATAACCTATAGCGTCAGAGATGGTAGGCAAATCCTCTCTCACTCATGCAATCTCATGACCCTACGGAGGAAGGGTTCAAACTCCCTAATCTCCAGGGTCGGTTGCGCGGGATCTCCAACTTTAACCCAGAGATTCCACCCGACAGTGGTCTTAGCACCTCTTTTTTGCAGAATTTTTTTCTCTCTCTTTGGTGGGCTCGAGCTCTTTCTGACTTCTAGCTCTGCAATCATCATGTAGATCCAATTGTAAGATGAACAAAGACAGAAGAATTAAGATCAAAACAGCTTACTTGCATACCTTAAGGAGCAACTTGGCTGATACCGGTATTAAATAATGTTGAAGCCGATAGCAGCTCTTTTAACTCTAAAATCTTGAAGCCCTGCAGAGCTATCATCTCCTGCTCTAGAGTCTTGTTCATTGAAGGCTCCTTTAATGAAGCCTCTTGGGGTTCATACCAGGCAATAAAGTTTCAGTCTTCGCCTGATGTTTGCGAGACGAAATGGAATCTTGGCTTCCATGACAGCGCAAGGCATATCCGAAAATATCAAGCGAAAACCATCCTTCTTTCTCTGTGGAGTCACATACCACCACCCGTGCGAGTCAAGATGCTACTTGTGGCTGAAGAGAAAGTGACAGAATGTGACATTTGGCACGATCCCAGCCAGCACACATACCGCGGTGAATCCACAGATATGCCACCATGCATTCGGAACCACCGTGCATGGCAATATTTTGAAGTATTGAAGGAGCATCATGAAAAAAAGTGGAGAGGAAGACTCAGCCCAGTCCGAAAGCATTCCTTATAGAAGCCCATACATTTGGAGGTGGACGATAAACTCGATCATCTGATCCTGAGACTTCAAGTTGAAATGCGAGAGGTATTTGGTACTGCTCATATAGCATAATTATGTCTTGCTCTGTTATTCTGGCTGGAAGCTCAGCAGTGCAAAATTAAGCTCCATGGTGGCTATCTCTCTCTCTCTCGTATAGGAAAGCCATAAAAAAATGAAAAGAGAGGACTAGCGTACGTGCATTAATTGCACTCCATCTATGCATTAATTACAAGTGACGTGCATCGTCGGAGGACTAGCGTATGTGCGACACGTGGAGACTACGAATGGACATGATTGCCACTACCGATACGGTAGTTAATGCCAGCGACAGACGAATCGCACTTTACACCACTTTCGAAGGAGTGCGTACAGGCATGTGCCAGCTACTCCCATGCGAAGGCAATTCGAATTCCAACCTTCGACTGGTATGGAAATTCGCCCCAGATCATAATAGAAATTATAATCTCTTGCGATTCTAATCGCAACTTGAGTCAGCTCGGATTTTAGCCCTACCTTCAACTCGGCTCGTGCCTTGCTTGAAGCATAACATGCTAAGTATTTGTCTAGGCTATGACTCTAGGTTTTATAGTTATAGTCGAGGGTCGAGTGCATATTAAATTCTTTCACATATTTAAATATATGATTCATATTTATCAATAGAAGAGGATTACATTTGTTTCTGTGAAGATTTTATTACAAGACCAGAGACCTCAGATCACAGAAAAAACAAAGAAGAGGAGAGCATAAATCATTCTTAAGGGGATTGCTAGGACAGTCATCTATAAGATGGTATTCCTCGGCACAGACGATGCCTTTGGTCTGGACGACTGCATCGATCTTGTCCGTCTCATCTGGAAAGTAGGATATCATCATGAACCTTAACAAGTTATCAAACAACACCACCTGCAAATCTTCATCCAGACAATCAGTTTAAAGCTGCTGAATGAAATCAGGAGGAAAGTGCACCTAGGCAACGGACTTGTACTTCTCAAAGACCGTGAAGAACACTGCCCTGTAAGCTTGGGCTATAACCTTAGCCCCTTCTTTCTCCAATTGCTTTCTTTTGCTTTCAGCATATTTAAATAAAATCTCTTGATCTATAAATTTATCTTAGAGAAGCTTGTGATTTACCTTTCTCTCTTCTAACTTTTTCTTCAGGTGCTCCACCTCCGATCCAGCCTCTAGATTCTCGAGAATGATTTTGGAGAGGTCTGAACTCCCTTGGAAGTAGAATGTCCATCTCCTCGAGAAGCTCTCTCTTCATGGCTCGTCCCCTCGGAAGTCCTAGCCCTCTTGGATGGATCCCTACTGGGGCTCCTTCAAGGGTGAGTTTCAAGATGAGGAGAGCCTCTTCTCCCTTTAGGTGCCCTCCTCAGATGCTCTAAGTCATCACGAGCTCGACGATAGTCTCTCTCGATCTCAGATTTTTATTTCTCTAGGGTTCTAATCCGCTCCTCAAGACCTTCGATCTTTTATCATCCTTGGATTTCAGCCACTCGAAGGCCATGATCTTCTTTTCAGCCCATCCCAGTTCTTCATCCCGATAGAAGATTGACTCTTGGACCTCCTGGAAAGCCTTCTCAGTAAAGCTGAGTTCCTTGATCAGCTCGGCATTATTCATCTCTAGCTGCTCTGATCGGTACTTTAGCAAGTCGATTTCTTCCTTCTCCATTATCAGAACATCGAGATTGAAACTTACAAGGCTCGCCAAATATCGGCCCACATGTGCAAGGGACCTTAAAGCATCGACAAATCGCTTCTCTCTCCTTTGATCATCGAGGAATAGCCTTTCGACTGGCAGTAGCAGATTCCTTAGGTACTCCACCGTGAATTGGAGTTTCTCTCCTACGGATGGAGCATGAAGTGTCGGATCTGAAAGACCTGCAGGAGAGGTGGATGCAAGAAGGCACCAAGCAGGATTTGTTGTCTCCAGAGACCTCCCAGTTTCTATCGCCATCATCAGATCCTTCTCCAGATTGTCAACTGCCTTCTCCATTTGTAATATGTCAGTCGGATCCTCTTTAAAGCATCCCATGACGCTCGTTTCCAGTGCTGTCTCCGATGGCACCCCATCGACCGAAACTTTGCCTAATGAATCCTGCACCATAGCTTCCGATGATGGGGACGTGGGCTCGATGACAGAAGCGGCATGATTTTCTTTCTAATCATGGATTCTACTTTAGCAATCGAAACCACAACCTATCTTCTTTGAGCCAGAATCTGCTCTAGCCTCTTCACATGCTGTGGATCCATCCTATCCTAAGGAAGTGATGAGAAATCAATACAAGAAAATCTATGGATATCCATTCTTCAAAGCTTAAATTTAAAGAAAAAAATGAAAAGCCATCGCAAAATCACTAAAGTCTCGAGAGGACCATCGTCTGATCGGTCCCATCAGTTACACCCATCCGCATCGACCGTATCAAGCTGACGTCATGAGCCTTAAATGTGGAAGACAGGCATGAAGGCAGGAATGCTCGGTATCGGGTCTGAGGTACTTTTGGACTACTCCCTTCACATGATTCTCAGACTCGAGAGTAAGAGTAGTGTTACAGGGGATACCGTGAGCACCTCAAATCGGCACTGCATTGTAAGGCATTTCAAGCTCTCGGATCGTCAACACGACTGCTGATTATCATATGAGCTGAGGAGTTAGTCTCTCTACTGAGCTGAGGTATCCGTAAAGTCCAACCTGTGCATGAGCTACCTCAGCCGACTTATCCTTTCATTGTATGTGTTAGCTGTCTATCTCGAACAGATAATAATCTAGCATAACAGTCTCTCCTGATCTCGCGGAGCAATCAAGGGCTGAATTATCTCACCCACTATGACAATTTCAATGGCCCGATAATTTTGAGATTGCACGATCATACAGCTATGCAATCAACTATCCGATATCGTTCTATATAAACAATCAAAGATTCGAGAATTCAAAGTAAGTCAAATCAAATCTCTCTCAGAGAATCAGTTGCTGCTCTTTTGTTCTCTGCTTTTCTGACTTAAGCATCGGAGGGTCATCGTCAGAGCTGCAACCTCTAGTTTGGAATTTATTTTGCAGGTTACTCCAGCACCAGCATCCCTACACTAGGACCAGACGTCTGATTTTTATCTTAAGCATTCATCTTCTGGCCTCGATCGATATAAGCAGCAACATCTTCTATTTCAATGGAAGGCTATGAAGCATTTTTCCTTCACTACTCTAGAGAAAAAGATAACTACAGAGAAGAGTTGGCAGAGCTGATCTGATCAATAAAGAGGAGAGCAAGTAGAATTGAACCGATTCAAAAATCCTCCTAGGATCTAATGTGGCTTCCATTTTCCAATTTGAAGGCAGTACAGCTCAAAAATGCATCCAACTTCATGATGATATCTTCCCATATTGGCAGGAGATTGACAAGGCTTTTCTTAACTCTCATGTCCAACCTTTTCTTTTTCTTTTGATAAGTCAAAGTGCCCATATAATGCAAGTATGAATACAAACTGAAAAATCAAGGAAAAAAAATCTTGAAAGGACACGAACAAAATAGATACATCCAACCAACTACCACCTCCAGAGTAATCGGCAATATAACTTGCCATTCAATTGGTGGCGCTATTCACCTCACGTACGATAGATGTGTCTAATATCCATGGAGGCGCATCCCACCAACAAACACCGGACATCGTGAACAAGCAAGTTGGACGTTGCGGTCCCCTTGCCTCCAAATCTAACTCACCATTATGGCTAAGTCTTTCTCTACCACTAGTCAGTCAGCCCTAAGATGTAGCCTCATATAGGAGATGCCCTCTCGGGTGGCTCACAGCTCTGCTTCGAGAATAGGAGTCCTAAAAGGATGGATCCCACTAGCCACAATAATCTGGAGTCAGGGCCCCTAATCACAAACCAGCACCACCATATCCACCAATTATACTACCATCAAAGTTGACTTTGAGGAAGATCAAGGATAGGGGCTCCCAAATGATAAACATTTTGCAAGGTCCTGGAAGAGCGGAGGGGGAGTCCCAGGTATCCCAACTCCTCAAGGTCGACTCGATGATGACAAATCCAAAATCTCAGTAGTCTAAAATAAAGCCTTCTCAAGCATGAACTTTGGTGACTACCACCTCATTTTAAAGAGTCTAGTGTTTCAGACCAGCTAGATATGATAAGCAATATAAGTCGTCTTGATGCCTACGGACCTCGTAGCCTCAGTCTCCATACTCCACCATAGAGTCTCTAGGAAGGTGTGGCCAGACCGCTCCCTAAGAGTCACCATAGGAAGGAGACTAGCAAGTTGCCACACCCAGGCTGCCCTCAAATAGTAGAACAAGATATGATCTATCGACTCATCCTCCAACCCACAACACAGATAGGAGGTGGGATATCTATCCCTCGGGCCTATAATAGAGCTCCAGTAGGAAGCTGACTCCAAGCGAATTTCAAATAACAAGCAAACCTTTAGGTGGACTCCAATCCTCCATATCCAAGCACCATCAAGCCTTCTGACCGACTCTCCCTATAAAGATCATAGAGGTCTCTAGCTGCTACCCTGGATGTGCACAACAACCACCAAACCCTAGCATCCGGACCCTCAACCAAGGGGATCGCTTGAGATAGAATCCTCCCAACTAATTGACCGACAAAGAACCAAGTCATGACCTGTTCATTCTAGCTTTTTAACTGCAGAGAATTAGTGATCGATGGTAGACCATAGGTATTATTAGTATGCCCGATCTGTTCGCACAAGAAACACATTGATAGGAGGTTCTCATAGATAAATGGCTATCAAAAACTCAATTCTCTCTTTGAGCAAAACTTAGGCTTCAACGGCTCTGATGAGTCAATTCTACCTTGATCCTAGCAAATCTAGTTTCTAAAGCTGGTTGGTAAAGTTGTTGATGATCACCAGCTTCCTAGCCTCCATGATGCCTAGAATCCTCCTCATACTTCAAAATTCAATTGGGAGAGAAGGAAGGCATAACCAATTAAACCATGGTTCTTTTAACTATGTTTGTCCTTAGCACAGAATCCAATACCCATGGCTCAATGATGAGGAGTTGGCTAGGGACAATCTAAGGTCCTCCATTTAAAATAGTATCCCGCTCCTCTCCCTGTTGGAATCAAACAAGTAAATGGTCTTTGGCCAATGAGAATGCCTTAACATCACCTTATAGCCTCCTTTATCCTTAAAGTCTTTCGATAACTAATCGATTGGAACCTGCTAGCCAAGGCCAATCATCTATCTGTAAATGATTGTGTTCTTTATAAATTATATATAAATTATAAATTAATAAAATTATTTAAAATTTCATCATAAATCTTTACAACTTTTTTATTAAACTCTTATGTTATGATGAAGTCCTTAAAACTACTTCCAATCGATAAAGGAGGATTTATTATGTAGTTCTTAAACTTATTCGTAATCAAACGATACGTTATTATTAGGACGATAATATTTATCAAGTATAGATTATTGTGTATCATATGGACCAGTTGTCCTTGTAACCAAGGAGTGTGAAGATATTGGTATGACATACAGATGAAATGTAGGAGTACATTTGCACTGAACGTGATTAAACTGTGAAGCACTTTGCTGTCAAGAGTAGCTCGTGAAGAATATGGGTATAAGTGTCCCTCCGATCTGAGATCACTATAGTGACTTGTAAGCAACTCACTGTGTTTTGGTACCAGACTATCTGAATTTCTAATTCAGTGATAGAAGATTTTTGGATACAGTCAAATACTTGCAAAGTCTGTATATGAGTCAAAATGGGTTGACCGCTCCTTATGTCAGGAGATAGTGCTATATTATATTTTAATTTAGTAAAACCTTGGTAAGGATAATCTTTGTAAGAAGTCACAGGATTTATAAGGTTGAGATACAAATCGGATGTACTGATTAAGAGTTGATAATTTAACTCTAAAGTCATCCTGAGTATTGAGAGTCAAAGAGATGAATTATACTGTAACCATATACCAAAGGTTCTTGAATATTGTTTTGTATTCATTCGATCTATTCGGGTGTTGGATATCATTACTAGATGGTCACTTCAATTAGTATAAAAATTTGTTCCTATGCTACGGCTTATATTCGAACCTATAGGGTCACATACAATAAAAATTTCTACCAATCAAATGACTGATCAACAATTAAGAATCATTCAAGTATATAATCATCAATATGATTGATGGCACTACAAGAAAATAATTTTTTACGATAAATTATTTACAATGAAATATTTTTATCATCAATAAATCTATTTACGATAAAAAAATATTATTATAATAATTATTATTTATGATAAAATAATTTTTCATCACAAATAGTCGTGTATCAGCGATGAAAAAATTTTCATCTTAAATATAATTATTTGTGATGAATATTTTATCATAAATAATGTATCATTTATTTTAATTTAAATTTTAAATATTAGTGATGAAAATATTTTATCATAAATAATTTAAATATTTATAATAAAAAATTTTCTTTCATCATCAAAAAATTTATTTACAACTCAAATATTATCGTCACCAATATTTGGAAAAAAAATAAAAATTTAAAAATTTTTTGATTATTTATGATAAAAATTTTTCATCATAAATAATTAAATTCTATCATAAATAGTAATTATTTATGATGAAAATATTTTCATCATCAATATTTAAAAAATTAAAATAAAAAAATAAAATTACTTATTATTTATGATAAAAAAAATTTATCATAAATAATTAAATATTTTGATAAAAAAAATTTATTGTCAATACTTAATTATTTACAATGAAAATATTTTCATCGTCAATATTTAAAAAATTATAAAATTTAAATTTCTAATTTTGTGTAAGACAACTGCATCTATTTTTTGTAGTAGGTATATACATCTTTTGTCCTTTTACATGGTAAAGAAGCAAATGTGAGCTATGGTCCAGACCAAACTTTTTGTATGAAAAAATCATATGAAAGTGGATGATATTCGTGGAGTAGAATGAATAGATCCTTTTGAATGAAATGAGCTATATATTTATTTACGACATAAAATTTATCTGTTCATCGCTGTCACTGTTACTGTTACTAGTGATATCAATGAATCTTTCTGATGGAGTGCCTACCTTAAGCTGCATGAAAGGAGCCTCTTTTCATGTAAAAATCATATAGTTAAGTAGCGCATTCTAGCATGACTTCTACGATCTTAAAAGATATCGTACTTTCCACATCGATCGATGCTCAAATATTTTCTTTAGGAGTTTCTATCATAACAAGACAAACAATACGAGCATTCATTTTTCTAGCAATGCAAAGCATAAATATGAGCTTGTGCTTTATAATATAACTTGCATTACCAAAAGGTCTGCTTTGATTCTGATTAATTGCTCATTGATGCTCACATAATTTCTCTTGAATTTCTCAAGTTCGATCTTCACATGCAATATACAAGCTTGTGGACTTCTAATTTTCTGTTCCTATCATACCCTCCAAATCTTAATTTACTGGATTTCTCTCATGATCTCAAAATCGCTACGATATTTTCATACTCTGACTTCCAGAACGAGGATTTCAAGGAGAAGACGAGCTCCTTAGAAATCAAAGATCTCAAAGCTATCGATCTCTCATAGTGTCTATTCTATTACGAAAGTCGAAGAGCTATTCTTATAACAATTATTGATGACGTAAATTAAATTTTCATCATAATTATATTTTTATATTAATTTTTTACGAAAAAAAATTTTGGAAGAAAATTAT
>KE506127.1:67402-87824 GCA_000441515.1 Elaeis oleifera
AAATAAAAAATATATATTCATAAATTATTTTTAAAAAATTATGTGTAAATTTTTAGCGATAAAATTATTTTTGACGACATATTGGTCATCAAAAAACTTATTAGTGATGAAAAAAATGATCCTAAATAATTTGTTTAATAAATTTAAAAATATTAAAATTTTATATTAAATTATTAGTGATAAAAATTATTTCATCATAAATAATTATTAATTTAGTAGTGACAAAAATTTTCATCAAAAATTGTAGTATTTGCGATGAAACTTTTTCGTTGTTAATATTTTTTTTATAAATCTAAATTTTATAAAAAAAATTTAATTAAATTAATAGCGATGAAAGTATTTCATCACAATAATTTTTTAAATTATTTTTTATTAACGACGTAATAATTCATCATAAATTTTTTTTATGATGAAAATTTTTATCGCTAATAGTTTTAGAAAAAAAGTTTTTTTTTAATGATGAAAAATTTGATCGATAATATCGATTATTAGCAATAAAAAATTTTTCATCATAAAAATTATCAGCGATGTCATTATTTATGAGGAATATCAGCGATGATAATTTAGTCACTAATAATTATTACCAATGAAATATCATATTAGCGATGAATTTTTTCCATCGCTAATATCCTGTTCTGTTGTAGTGTGATTAACCTTATGCAAAAGTTGTGATAAATTAATTTACTAATAGTTAGTAAATTATAGAAAGGTTAATTAATAATTAGATTTTTGATTAGCTTAATTTTATTGAGCAATGAGGTTCGAATCAAATCTAATTGAATTGGATTCGATTAGGTTTAATCCGATTAGGTTATAAGATGACCTAATCTCTAAGGATGATTGATTCCTGATTTGATCAGAACTTGAGCTTGATTAATTTTTGATTGGATTAAGATTTAATCGAGTTTATTTAGTGCCTACTTAGATTAGGTTTAGTTATCTAATGGATCTAACCAAATTTGATTTGGATGAGGACCAAATTAAATCAAATTAGAATCCAATAGGATTGGACTACCTACTCTTGCGCTAAGCTAACTCCCTACACCACGTCAGTTTCTTTCACACTAAATCTGATTTGCGTGTTTTTTACTCATGCCAAAAGAAGTTTGTCACCATTTTCTCCATGCCCAAGTAGTTGGGATAAAGTTTGGTTCAAAATTGAATTCAAATTTGATTTGAATTCAAATTTGAAAGTGGTTAAGATAAAACCTTATCTTTGGTTGAATTTGAATTCCCCTAACCACTTATGGACACCAAAAAAATATGTTTCTTTTTAGTGCACGTCAAATATATGAAAGAGATCTGAGGACATGTTCCACTGAGAGAAAATGTGGTGAGCAATAGAAAATAATTGGCGTGAGGCTTTTTAGGCGTGAGTTCCTAGCCCAAGGTTCCCCAAGGTTTTCTCTAGGGTATTGGGAAGAAAGAACAATAAAGAGAAAGGAGTTTCTTCTATTCACATTCTTCCACCACCTCTTCTTTCTCCATTAGCATCTTTCTTCACCTCCTAGAAGAGTTCGAGAGATCGAAGAAAGGAGTTCGTTCAACCATCGAGTGGTCCCTGCAAGGAGCTAGCACTCCCAAGAGATCGATCGAATCCAGACTTCACGTGGACTTCCATAGGGGCCAGATAATCTGTGCGGCTATTGCAAAACTAGAAGAACCTCAGATCCATGATAATCAGTAGCTGCAATCTTCGACCCATGCTCAGGTATTGGGTTCGAAACTCAATGACAAGATATGATCTTTTGTATTGATGTGATCAATGCTTATTAAATTTAGATTATGCATGTTGTTTATGTCATAGATTCTGAATAGGTAGTTCATTAGATCTAATCTAATGCATGTATAGTAGATTAAATTATTTAATCTAGTATGCTTCTGCTGAAATTTTAAATGTATGCATGAAACTGTCTACCTTTCCTTCAATTGGTATCAGAGCATGGTTCATTTTGACATGAATATATATACATATAGATCTGAAATTTAATCTATTTCATATGTGATATGTTAGATTAGATGTCTTAGTACCCTAGTACTCAGATTGAGTTTATCACTATAGCCATCCGGTCATAAAAGAAAGCAGGGATTAAAGTTTCTCTCTTATCCATTCGATGGGTTCTCTTATGACGTGTAGGAGTGCCACTATGATCATATCCCATAAAGAAGAACTGTGAAAAAAATTATTAAAATAATTTAATCATTGTAAATAAAATCTAAAATCATAAATAAATTTAGATTAGATCTAAAAAAATTTATGATTGATTTTATTATTATTTATATGAAATATCTGATCTGAAATTCTGTAATGTGTTGCTGTCATGCCTGCTAAGTCGATTCAATTTTGATTTGAGTTGGCTCAATTCCTTGATAAGCCGACTTAGTTGTGTAGGTTGAAAAATCTGGTTTCTATTCCACATAATGAGCCGACTCTGTCTTAATGCCGAGTTGACTCAATGTGATGAGTCGACTCAATCTAGGGGTGAGTTGACTCAAATTTTTGAAATAATATTTTTGCATAAAATTTAATATAAAGGAGTTTATATTTGAAATTGTTTCAATTTATAACCTAAACCCATATCTATTCTACACTTAATTGTGAATTAAGAGTTGAATCTTTAGATCTAAAATTATGAATTTAAGATCTAATGATATTGCATAAAATATGAGGCTATGGGTTAGTTCGAATCAGGTCCTTTTAACTGGGTTAGACCTAAGATAAAATCAAATAGATAATGGACTAAATTGGGTTGTTGATCAGATCTAACCAATAGTTGATTCAGATTAGATCAAATCTTCTCTTGATCAAATCTTAATAGTTATAGCTGATCAAGTCTATTATTTAATTTATGAAATAGATCTGATTGTGGCTCAGTGGTCGAGCCCGAGTTGTTAAGCTAACCAAATTGAAACTAATTAACTGGTTGGTGTCTAAGATAAGTCTGATAGTTCTGATCGATGGTTTTTAACTAGATGCATGCTTACTTGGCCGATGAGATGTCTAAGGCTAGCATTGGCTACCCTCCCATCGTCTCACTTATCTGGCCAACTTGATAAATTATATTTTAATTAGGTCACTTAGTGATTTGAGTTGATCCATATTGTTAAGGTTAATCAGTATGACTGATTTAGGTACCTTTGATCAGTCTTAGTCTTTTGTCCTCTTCAAAGACTTGATGAAGTCAGTGAGAGGATTATTGATTACTGGTTAATTTTTTTATTCTAAAATATATAATAATTTTTAAATTATTAGATCCTTAAAATATCATATTTATGGAGATAACTAGATCATAGCCTCCTATTAAGGTGGATGATAATCGATCTAACAGTCTAGATAATCATTGTAGATGCCACACGTCTGGTATTTATCTGCTATTAGAATTATCATTCATAATATGACTTAGTGACTTTCTAATGGGTGGTTAGGTTGGTTGAGCCACACTCGAGCCTAATCATTTGTTAGTTAGATGCATTGAGTATGGTCATATTAATGGTTGGACCTAATCAGGACTTTCAGTGGAGGTGCCACATCCCTACTGAAGAGGTGCCTAGGGTAAAATTAATACTAAAAATTATTTGGAGAAATAATTGGTGAAGAACCTACCCATAGATACACAAGGATTGATCGAGCCACCTCGGGTTTGTGTGCAGTCTGTGTGGATTCTAGTACCTGCTAAAAAATTAAGTAATTCTTCGAATTAGAGGTAGAGACTATCAATTCGTATAACATAATGGGAGAACCTTTAGACTAAAGTCTAAATCTTTAGGATTAAATAATTCATATACTAATAGGTCTTATATTTTCTTTTTAGTTATGGCTAGTATTTTGTTACTCCGCTCACTATTAGATAATGACAAGTTCATGGGATCCAATTTCGATAGCTGGTATCGAAAACTTAAGATTATCCTAGAGTACCAGCGGATCTTGTATGTTCTGACAGATCCGGCACCTGAAGAGCCCACTCCAAATGCTTGTGGTGCAATCTGAGATACTTACCAGAAGTGGCTCAATGACTGAACCACTATACGTTGCATTATGTGGATGGCTATGAACGACGAGTTCAATCGCAAATTTAAGGATGCTCAACCGGAGGATATGCTTCAAATATTGAACAAGTCTTTTGGCACTCTTGATGACGTTGAGAGGCACAAAATGTCTTGTACTGTCTTCAATGCCAGGATGAGAGAGGGGGCGTCGATCATTGATCATGTGCTGTACATGATCGATTAGATTGAGCATCTGAGCAAACTCAGATTTTTCTTTCATAAGTCGTTAGGAAAAGATGCAATCCTAAACTCTTTGCTTAAGTCATACCTTCTCTTTTTTAGTCATTACAGAATGACTAAGCCTATAGTAAACTATCATAATTTGTTAGGATTACTATAAATTTTTGAGAAGGATCACCAGCTCCACAAGTAGCCAGTAAATGTGGTAGGTGGTTCTTCTTTTGGACGTTGTCCCTTTAAGAAAGGAAGAAGAATAAGAAGAAGGTGCAGCATGCTGGGGCGTCTAAGCCCAATCAGACGAAGAAGTCCAAGGCTGATCAGAATCAGGTAGAACGCTTCTACTGTAAGAAATTAGGTCACTAAAAGAGGAATTATACTCAATATATAGCTTTCCTTGATCCGAGCAGGCCCAATAAGAGAAAGAAACAAGCGATTGTTGGTCAAAATAATTATATGATAACACCTTATAACTTCTCTATTTACGATACTACAATCTACGTTTTAGATACTGAAAGTCCTATTAACATTTGTAATTCATTGTAGGGACTTCAGATCAGTAGGAGGTTTGAAGATGGCGAACAATTTCTAAATATTGGAGATAGAAGATCTATTTTAGTTCTAGCTTTAAGAATTATTGAACTTGTATTCAAATCAAAAGTTATCATTTTGAGTGATTGTCACTTTTATCCACCATTTTTATTGAATATAATATATGTAGGCCTTTTGGCCAAGAATGAATATGAATTTTAATAAAAAAATTATTGTGATATCATTATGAATGGTGTTAGTGTAATGCATGGACAACTAAAAAATGATATTTATCTATTATCACAGCCTATTAGTATAATGTATATGTCTAAAAATATCTTAGATTAGATGATGTTTTCGATATCTACCTTTGGTATTATAGGCTAGGTCATATTACTAAGAACAGGATAAATAGATTGACCCAAGAGAAAATCTTCGAAGTCAATGATTATGAATCATTGTCGATCTGTAAATCTTATCTACTTAGAAAGATGACTAAATCACTTTTTACTAGAAAAGATGAATGAGCCAGTGAAGTTTTAAGTCTAGTACATAGTGATGTATGTGGATCGATGAACACTTATGCTAGAAATAGGTATTACTACTTCACTACGTTCACTGATGACCTATCGAGTTATGGATACATCTATTTTATGAAATATAAGTCTGAATCATTTGAAATATTCAAACGATTTCGTAGTGAGGCTGAAAAATAAAATGAAAAGAATATTAAAACTCTTCGATCTGATCGAAGAAGTGAATATCTCACCCTAGTAAGTTTCTGACATATCTAGAAGAGAATGAGATTCTCTCATAATAGACACCTTTTGGGACATCTCAACATAATGGCATATCTGAAAGGAGGAATCGAACATTATTAGATATGGTTTGATCTATGATTTGCTTTACTAATTTATCGATCTTCTTTTGAGAATATGCTTTAAAGTCTGCTTATTATATACTTAATAAGGTTTCGAGTAAGTCTGTAAATAAAACATCATACGAGATATAGATTGAATATAAGTCGGTGCTCTTACACCTTAGGGTTTGAGGATGTCCGACATATGTCAAATGTTTAAAAATAGATAAACTTGAACCTAGGTCTGATAGATATTTATTATTGACTGTCCAAAAGAACTAGGGGTTATTACTTCTATCTTGTTGAAGAATAAAAGATGTTCATCAGCAATAGGATAGTCTTTTGAAAAAAAAATTCTTTAGGAAAGGAACTAATGCCACTAAGGTTGAACTTGATGAAGTTCGACAGGTAGAAGAATCGACACAGACAAGTAAAATACAGAATTGAATTTGATTAGATCAAACCCAGAGTTCGTTGTAGAGGCACCTTTAAGGAGATTCGGTAGAGTACCATATTAGCCGGACAGATACTATAATTTTTAATCCATGATGGTGATCCTGTTGAACTTGATGGAAACAATGAGGATTCGATCACCTACATAGATGCCATGTAGAGATCCGACTCTGATAAGTGGCTTGAAACTATGAAATTTAAAATGAAGTCCATGAAGATCAATGATATATGGATACTCCTTGATCCACCTAAAGAGGTAAAACTCATAGAGTGTAAGTAGATTTTCAAAGAAAAGTGACGTAGACGGAAAGATGAAAACCTATAAAGTTCATTTGGTTACCAAAAGATATCGTCAACATTATGGTATTGACTATGATGAGATATTTTCTCCTGTGACAATGCTCAAGTCTATTCAGATTATACTTGCGATAGCGACATATCTTGATTACGAAATCTGGCAGATGGGTGTCAAAATCGCTTTTCTAAATGGAGAGCTAGAAGAAGAGGTGTATATGATACAATCTAAAAGGTTCACATCCATAAATAAATCAAAAGTGTGTAAGCTTCAGAGATCTATTTATGGATCAAAGCAGGCATCTCGAAGTTGGAACATGAATTTTGATAAGACGATCAGAACATATGGCTTTATTAAGAACGAAGAAGAATCATGTATCTATAAATGGGCTAATGATTCTGTAGTCGTATTTCTTATATTATATATGGATGACATTCTCATAATTGAGAATGACATCCCTGCAATATAATGTATAAAAGTTTGACTGTCGTTACAGTTCTCCATGAAAGATTTAGGAGGAGCATCCTACATTCTAGGGATAAAAATCTATAGAGATAGATCTAAAATATTGCTTGAATTGTTCCAGTCTATGTATATCGATATCGTGCTAAAGCAATTTAGCATGGCAAAATTCAAGAAGGGCTATCTTTCGATAGGCCATAAAATTTTCTCTAAGAAGGATTGTTCGATAATTCCATAAGAGAGAGAGTATATGAGTAAAATTCTATATGCCTCGACAGTAGGATCTATTATATACGTCATGATATATATGAGATCGGATGTTGCCTACTCACTAGGGGTAGTGAGTAGGTATTAGTTTGATCCAGATGAGAACCATTGGAAGGTTATAAAATCATCTTTAAGTACTTGAAAAATACTAAGGACCGATGGCTCATATATGGAGACTCTAACTTAAAACTTGTGAGATATACTGATTTTAATTTTCAGGCAGATCATGATGACAGTAAAAGTGTGTCAGATTATATCTTTACCTGAATGGTGGGTGATATGCTAGAAAAATTTCAAGCAGCATACAGTAGCCGATTTTATTTGCAAAGCAGAGTACATCAGGGTATCCGATGCTGCCAAGGAAGCTATTAGGTTGTGAAAGTTCATCAACGAGCTTGGAGTGGCACTTTCTATTGATGATCCTATTCTGCTGTATTGTGATAGCACTGGTGCTATAGCTCAAGCGAAAAAATCGAAGTCTCATCAGAGAACCAAACATATTCTACATCACTATCATCTTGTCTGTGAGATCGTGGATTGAGGAGACATCGAGTTTCAGATGATCGATGAAAAAGAGAATTTGGCTGATCCATTTACTAAAATCCTCGAAATCAATGAGTTTAATGATCACAAGTGGAAGATGAGTATTAGATACTGTTTCGATTGACTTTAGTCCAAGTGAGAGTTGTTGAAAAATATGTCCTAAAGTCAATTATCTATCTATAAATGATTGTACTTTTTATAAATTATATATAAATTATAAATTAATAAAATTATTTGATAATTTCATCATAAATCTTTGTATCTTCTTTATTGAACTCTTATGTTATGATGAAGTCCTTAAAACTACTTTCAATCGATAAAGAAAGATTTATCATATAGTTTTTAAACTTGTTCACGATCAAATGATATGTTATTACTAGGATGATAATGTTTATCAAGTATAGATTATTATGTACATATGGGTTAGTTGTTCTCGTAATCAAAAAATGTGGAGATACTGGTATAGCATATAGATAAAATGTAGGAGTACATTTGTACTGAACGTGATCAAACTGTGGAGCACTTGTTAAGAGTAGCTTGCGAAGGATATGGATATAAGTGTCTCTCCGATTTGAGATCACCATAGTGACTTGCAAGTAACTCACTATGCTTTGGTGCTAGATTATCTAAATTTCTAATTCAGTGATGAAGATTTTAGGTACAGTCAAGTACTTGCGAAGTCTATATGTAAGTCAAGATGAGATTGACTGTTCTTGGTTTCAGAAGATAGTGCTATATTGTATTTCAATTTAGTAAAATCTTGATCAGAATAATTCTTGTAAAAAGTCACAGGATTTATAAGGTTGAGACACAAATCGGATGTACTGATTAAGAGTTGACAGTTTAAGTCTGAAGTCATCATGAGTATTGAGGGTTAAAGAATGAATTATACGGTAACTACATACCAAAAGTTCTTGAATGTTGCTTTGTAATTATTCGGCCTATCCGGACATCGAATATCATTACTAGATGGTCACTTTGATTAGTATAAAAATTTATTCCTGTGCTACCGATTAGTATAGAAATTTATAATAGAAGTTTCTGTCCGATTAGATGACTGATCAATGATTAAGAATCATTCAAGAGTATAATTATCAATATGATTGATGATTAATCTTATACAAAAATTATGATAAATTAATTTACTAATAGTTAGTAAATTATAGGAAGGTTAATTAGCAATTAGATTGCTGATTAACTCAATTTGATTGAGCAATGAGGTTCGAATCAAATCTAATTAATTGGATTTAATTAGGTTTAATCCGATTATGTTATAAGATAACCTAATCTCTATGGGAGATTGATTCTTGATTTGATTAGAACTTGAACTTGATTAATTTTTTATTGGATTAGGATTTAATCAAGTTCATTTAGTGCCTATTAGATTAGGTTCAGTTATCTAATTGGGTCTAACCTAATTTGATTTGGATGAGGATCAACTTAAATCAAATTAGAGTCTAATAGGATTGGACTACCTACTCTTGTGCTAACTCCCTACACCACGCCATTTTCTTTCACACTAAATCTGATTTGCACGATTTTTACTCATGCCAAAAGAAGTTTGTCGCCCTTTTCTCCATGCCCAAGTAGTTGGGATAAAGTTTGGTTCAAAATTGAATTCAAATTTGTTTTGAATTCAACTTTGAAAGTGATTAAGATAAAATCTTATCTTTGGTTGAATTTGAATTCCCCTAACCACTTGTGGATGCCAAAAATAATATGTTTCTTTTTGGTGTGCGTCAGATATCTAAAAGAGATCTGAGGACGTGTTCCATTGAGAGAAATTATGGTGAGCGATAAAAATAGTTGGCGTGAGGCTTTCTGGGCGTGAGTTCCTAGCCGAGGGTTCCCCAGGGTTTCTTTAGGGTATTGGGAAGAGAGAACAATAGAGAGAAAGGAGTTTCTTCTATTCACATTCTTCCACCACCTCTTCTTCCTCCATTAGCATCCTTCTTGACCTCCTAAAAGAGTCCGAGAGATCGAAGAAAGGAGTTTGTTCAGCCATCAAGTGGTTTCTGCAAGGAGCTAGCACTCCAGGGAGATCGGTCGGACCTAAGCTTCGTGTGGACTTTCATAGAGGCCGGACAACCTGTGCAGCTATTGCGAAACTAGAAGAATCTCAGATCCACAGTAATTAGCAGTGGCGATCTTCTACCTGTGCTCAGGTATTGAGTTCGAAACTCAATGATAAGATATGATCTTTTGTATTGATGTGATCAATGCTTGTTAAATTTTAGATTATGCATGTTGTTTATGTCATGCGATCCTAAATACATAGTTTATTATATCTGATATAATGCATGCATAGTAATTAAATTATTTAATCTAATATATTTTCGTTAAAATTTTGAAATATATACATAAAATTGTTTGCCTTTTCTTTGTCAACGTCACCCTGTAGCCTCCTTTATCCTTAAAGTTTTTCGATACCCAATCGATTGGAACCTACTGACCACGGCTCCGGGCTAACACCACCACCTTCTCCCATTTCTCCTGCACTTCCTTCATCTCATCCTCAGGGAATTCTAGAACCTTCATAAAAAAGCATTAAAGTTGCTCAACCTCAGCCATTGAGATCTTGTGCAAGATCCACACTGCTTGCCGTGGTGGATCCTGAAGGGCTATCCATTACCGCCCGAACACTAGCCTACCACCGGTTCAAAAAAAAAGCCACAAAGAACCCTAAGGACCAGGACGATCCCTCTAAGTGCACTACTTGAGAGTCTTAACTATCTTTTTTTTATGGAAAAGGAGACTAAGGGCTGGCCTTGGTCACCTAAGCTTTATTGCAAGAAGAAGTATGATACAATAAAAGAAGAAGAATGTACAATAGAAAAAGGAGCAAGAAACTTTTGAAGAACAGTAGACTTCACAACAAAATAGAGGAGAACGATCTCTGAAAACAATGCTCAGAAACTCTCATGTTCAATGCTTCTGTCAGACACCATGTAATGTAGAATCTCTAAGGGACCGCAAGATAATAATGTAGCTGATACTCAAGGCGAATCCATCGACTGCTGAAGCAACGGTTGAAGCTTTCTCCAAAGTATTTCATAGCTAGCTTGAATTCTTGGTCTACAGATGTGGAACCAGCTACGAAAAGATTGCAGAATTTTGCAAACTTAGAGCAATGCTTCTTCCTAAAGATTCTTGCATTACGTTTTTCTAAATTTCCTAGCACAGAGCAGCAAGGAGTTGATCAGCAGCTCTTCTAATTGAGGCATCAAATTTCTTTCCTTTGAACCGTCCACAAATCATGTAGATTTGAAGGGCGACCGGTGATGTTCATATTCACAAGCAGGTCCATCCAGATCTCACACACGAAGGAGCACCTAGTAAGGAGATGAGAGGCAGTTTCAGCGTTAGATCCACATAAAACACATTGGAGTTTATCTGCCATCATTTTTTGCCAAAATTTCAATAGTATGGAGTCTATTTCGAAGCGCCAACCACATGAATATCCTAATATTTCAAGTATAGCAGCTTTTCAGATCACCTTGTAGCATGGACATACAATTCCCCCATTGTTGATGAAGCCATAAATTAAATCTATAGTGAATAGCCCATTGGTAGTGAGCTTCCAAGAAGGAACATCAGCAATTCTAGATGGCTTGATGTTGGCAATATAGGTTTTGAGAATGCATAGTTGTTTATGCTACAGAAGAGATAGCGGTCCTCTAACTTTAATCCTCCGAGACAAGGACCTCTTTGACCATTGTGAACTTATAGATAGACATGGGCAACAAGCCGGACCGTCCATTATACAGCCCGACCCAGCATGAAACGAGCCGTGCCAGACATAGCATGTTAGCTACAGTAACAGGCCGTGCCTGTCAGGCACGGCCCATTAGAAGGGGCTAAGCTGGGCTGAGGGTTTATGGCCCGCGCCCGACACGGACATAAAGGCCTGGGCTCGCACGGCCCATAGGTCAAGCACGGCACGGCCCGTGCTAGGCACGGCCTGGCCCATAGGCCAAACACGGCGCAGCATGATCTAGGTCTGGCATGGGCTCGGCACGGCCTGCGTGCTGGCCCAACCTTTTTTTAATTAAAGATATAATTTTTATAAATTATAAAGAGTTGAGTAAATTAAAATAGATATGGAATTTTTTTGTAAAATAAAAATCACCTTGTAATGGTGGGGGATTTGGCATGGATCCCTACCAATTTATTAATACAATCAAAATAGTACAAGAGAGAGGGAGGCTAGGCCTGATCTTCAAATATGATGAGGAAGGGAGAAAAATTGAGGTGACTCACTTCAATAATTAGAAGATAAATCCAAAAAGTTACAAAGATAAATCTAATTACGAGGATGCCCCTCCTTGCCCACCCCTACAATGGATTTGTTTGTACAGTTTATTGAGTCTCAATCAACCAATAGCTATACACAATCATAAAATTTTAACAATTTCAATTAGTACTAAACCGATGATTTCTTGTCAGCCCATAAATCTTTTAAATTCATCTATTTGGTTATAGAAAATTTTGATGGTCTCGAGAAAATTAGCCACGATAAGTTAATCACACATTGAATTCAACTCAATTAATCTGTAACTATACTCGACCTTTTTCAAGATGTTAGGCAGATCTAATAACATATAATTTTTTTTTCTTAACATATAATTTAAATAATAAAAAAATTTATCAAACTCATAAAAATGTTTATAAATGATACGTGAGCAGATCTACTCATTATTAGCCATTGGAGTCGTCACCGAACGTTTTAAGAATATCTAACGACTAGTTAGAGCATAACAGCTGGTACAGAGTCTATACAACGATTTATATGTGTGCGCTGGTGCACCTAAAAATAGAGATCGTTGCCAGTTTGAAAGGCTTTTCCATTTTTTTCTTTAATATAAAGTAATTCTTGCTCTAAATTCATACAGCTCATTTACCAATCATACCTTACTATATATATATATATATATAAAGAGAGAGAAAGAGAAAAGAAATTAAAGACTCCTAGATTAAAGAAAACAAATAATGTAGAACTATGAAATCCTAATATTTTATTTTCCAAATTAGCCCTAAAACTAACTATTTTATGGCCATTAGGGAGTTAAAATAGTAAAAAATCAAAAACGAGTCGTTATCCAACCTAAAATTAAAAAAAAATTGAATTAGCCGTTACGGGCTGTGCCTGATCTGTAACAGCCTTAAACAGGCCGTGCCTGGCATGGCCTGTAACGGTCTTAAACGGGTCGTGCCTGGCACGGCCATTTGGCTATTTTTTTTAAAAAAAAATGGACCACCCATCAAGCCTATGGGCCTGACGGATCACAAACCGTGCGAGGCACGACCCCCATACCCCAGGCATAGGGCTGTGTGCCTATGTATACTCATAGAGCAATTTTGCTTAAGAACCAAGGAGTGCAAATCTTCAAAGAGAAAAGCAAGCGGTGAAGGACCACACCATTAATCCTCCCAAAAATAAAGTTTAGATCCATCACCAAGCTTGAAAGAAAGACGGTTCCAAAAGCATTGAGATGTTTACATACATTCTTCTAAATTAGAGACATCTTCCTAAGATTTTTTCTTGATCTCAAGCCAAATGTTTCTTCATGTAATAGGCATTTTTGATTTACTTCTACCATGGGGAGGTAGATCCAACAGTAAATTTTAAGCCCATTTGGTCAAAAGGGCATGGTTAACTTGCTCTAAGTTTTTAATTCTTAGACCTGCTTATTCTTTTGATTGGAAAACTAAATCACAATTCACCAAGCAATGGAATCTACTAATCTTCTCTTCCCCTTTCCACAAAAAAGTCTGACGGATTTGATCAATTCTAGGCAAAACCTATTAGCAAGTCAAAATACCGACATGAAGTAAAGCGGCAAGGATGATAAAATAGAGTTAAGAGGGATAACTCCACCACCCCAAGATAGATGTTTACCCTTCCAAGATGCTAATCTAGAGTTTAACTTTTATCTAACAAAGGCAACCAACAATGCTTTGGGGGTTTTTGATCGCATAGGGAGAGCCCAAGATAGGAGACAGTTTTCCTTCTTGCAGTTCGGCCATGACGCAAAAAAGAAGACTCCAGAGTCCTACATGTTCAAACATATAATCAAGCTTTTATAACGATTGATTCTGAGACCAGAGGCTCCCTCAAAAGCTAAAAGAATTGCCTTCACAGTAAAAAGGCTCACTTTCTTTTCTGTACAGAATAGAAGCATATCATCAGTGAATTGAAGTCCTTTAATATCTCAAAAAGTAATGTTAGTGCCAATGGCCTCAATCAAACCAACAGAACTAATCTCATTAAGCAACATAGAAAGCACATCAATAACGAGAATAAATAGCACCGATGAAAGTGGGTCATCCTATCTTAGTCCTTGTTTGTAATTGATCCAATTATCTAGCTTTTATTTACAAGTATGGCTATCTTGAAAGAAGACAACAGACTGCGAATCCAACAAACCTAGGTAGAAGGAAACCCTCTTGTCTGTAAGACTTCAAACAAGAACTCCCAATTAATGTTGGCAAAAGTCTTTTCGAAATCAAATTTACAAAGAATACCTTTGTGACCCATTCTGCTGCAATAAGCCAACACATCGTAAGTAGTCAAGAAGTTCTCAATAATGGATCTTCCCTTTACAAATGAAGATTGAGAGTCATTAATCAAAAACAAGAGGCTTTTACTAAGTCTATTGTCCAAAACCTTAGTGATAATCTTATACAAGCCATTGAGAAGGCTAATAGGCTAAAGTCCCGAGTGTGAGCCCCCCATTCTCCTTAGGATTATCAGAGAAATATAAGCATAATTAAGCCTCTAGAGATCTAGAGAGCCCTTATGAAATTCATTAAATAGCACAATAATATCATCGCCAATAATGTCTCAGAATCTTTTGAACAAAACGAAAGTAAAACCATCAGGACCAAGAGTCTTAACTATCATCAGCTTCTGCAGTTCAAAACTATCAAACCTTTTCAGAAATAGTATTCCCTCTTAATCTGCTTGAACCACATAGCAATGGTTCCAAAAAGAGCACATCATAGCAGGATATTTTGGGATTCCCGTGTCAAACCTAAATAATTATTTCATATGATGCCATAGCATGTGAGAGTACCCACAAGTCGCATGCTCTGTATTATTGGTGCGTTTAAAGTAAAATTTAATTTCTTGTTGCAGCAGATCGAAGCTGCACCTTGAAATAGAAGCACACCACCTTACCACTGTTTCTGAAAGGGATCCTCCCATTGCTAATTTTATTTTAAATGATCCAACCATTCTTTGCAAGAGATATAGAACCACGCGCCCATTTTTCAGTTTGTATTCTTTTTGCGTTACTTGTTTAAAAATTGCGTCGGAGGTACATTAATTTACTCAAGAAAGAGCATCTTTAATAATGCATGACCTTTTGAGAGTATCACCACTTTTCAAGTGCAACTCCAATTGTCTACATATTCTTAATGCTCTTATAATCAGCTCCCTCACATGTACATTGCACATGCACCATTAATCCTAATATATATAATGGGATGCATTGACAAATTGGGTTACAGATGAACTCTTGGGCCATCAAAATTCTCCAGCAAAAGATACAGTATAGGTAAAGAAACTAGCAACTTAAATCTATAAGCATTTTGTAATGGATTTATGCATATAATCATGATCATGTGCCCCCTCATGCTTAACAAGTTCCAAGGGCCGGGATACAAGTCGGGTTCAGGCCTGCCACAGCTAAAAATAATAGTCTGGTCACCAAAGTAGCAATTTATCAAATATTACGCAAGGAGGAGCAAAAAGCCAATGAAATAGTTCCACCATAATTGCCACATGCTGTGCTGAATTTCAACATACAAAATAGATAAGATCCATGTGATTAAGCTTCTTAAAAAACAGAGCACAAATTCTTTGGGGTTGTATGTGCGGTATCGTGGAGTGCTGTATGGCCATGGATGATCACTATCAAGAGATGGATGGCCACCAACTAAGACAGTCCACAAGTACATGCTGTGTCATACATAGCATGTATTAGTTGATGGCCATCCATTTTCTGACGTCGGTGATTTAGAGATACATCGCATGCTGTGGTGTGCATGCGATGTATCTCGCACATAGTAGAAAGATTTGGACGTGAAAAAAATAATCTTGATAAGGGCATAATTTTTTAAGAAGTGTTTTATAATAGTTCTCTTGATGCCAAAACTAGGCAGAGCTGTAACATCATTTTATAGTTGGGCTGCTGAAATGGAACCTTAATGCTGCTTTTCATTGTAAAATAAGCCAAAAATGAAATAAATAGATGCCAAAAGTACATTTAGACTCCCTCAAGCTTGCTCATTTTGCATCATGATCTCCTTACCCCTAAAAATCTCAAAGTAGTCCTTCAAAAAAAATTATATTTTGCAGCAAAAATACGTCTTCCATCTATTTCCCATTGACGCCGTTAATGGTCATCCATAATGCCATAAGTGACCAAAATATTCCCATAGCTGTCATTTTCCTTTTGAGGTAAAAATACACTTATGCCCTTTCACGTTTGGGGATTTCTTTAATTGATTAACCTGTTTCCAGTACATTTATCCTAAAATAAATTACTCTGTTCTATATGATAAAATGATTTAATCTAGATTATTTCGAAAATGTGGTTCTGTAATTTTCTTAAACATCTATTTGTTTTAAAATAAATTGGTTAACTTTCTAATTTTGTGGGTTAAATAGGAAAAAGGATTAAAAACTATTATTTTTTTTTAAATCTTGTGGATATTCTGATTTAGTTAAGTTGGGCTGAGCTTATAGGCTGATAGCTGGGCCTTTCTTTAGGAGGCAATTGACCTTTGGTTGGGTATGTTCTCCCATCAGATGTTTGTGGATGTTATCTCCTCGGTTGATATAGCCCCAAATCTTTTCAAATTATACATGTTTTGGCCAATATATATCCCAGGCCTGTACTACTGCTATGGCTATATATTAGATAGTCAGCTCAGCTTATTCATAATAGATTTGTAGGTTCGATTTGGACGATCAAAGGTGGCACATCGATGTTCCTCAATTACTTAACAAACTTGTTTTCAACAAATGTTGGTTTTATCTATTTAAAGAGATGTATGAAATTGCCTACAGACCAACATCTAATGAATTTATGTATTTATACACATGCATATATGCATACATACATACATGCATAAATTTACTTGTCTATGTATAATATGGTGAGATACATGCATAAGTTTGCACATATGCACATATGTGTATTTATACACATGCACTTGTGCACATGCGCACATGCATGCATAAATTTACTTGTCTGTGTATTATATAGTGAGATTGGTCTGTAGGCAATTTCGTATATGTCTTAAAATACGTAGATCAAATATTATTGAAAACATTCATAAATTTCATTTTGGAAGTCATATATATATATCCATAAATTAGATATTTTTCATAATCCCCTTAATATATATATAGAGAGAGAGAAAGAGAGACTGGGCTTCGATTGATCGGATCCGGGCTCCGATTGACTGCATCCCAGTCTATATTCGGTTGGTTCCTCGTCTTTTGGATCGGCGCACATCTCAAAATGAGGTCTAAAAGTTAACGGAGGATATTTGGCTACCGTTCGCTAACTTGACACTATTTAAAAAAAGAAAGGCATACATTGAATGGGACGTGACGTATGGCCACATGCGCGCCCCTCCCTCCCCTCTCTTCTCCTTTCTCTTTCAAATTCATTTCTTCTCTCTCCAAACCCATACCTCTCTCTCCAAACCCACGCCTCTCTCTTTTTTCTCTCTTCTTCTTTATCTCTGGCCACTATCCTCGTCTCCTTTGGAACCACTCCCACCCACGGCCCTGCCTTCTGGTCACGTTCTTCTCTCTCTTATTTTCTCCTCTCTTCTTTCTTCTTCTTCTCCTCTCTCTCCCTCTTTCTCCTTTTCAAAACCCATCTCTCCTCCTACTAAATGCCCACATGCCGCCGGCTCTTTCCTAACCTGCTGTTAGCTCTTCCTTAACCCCCAACTCTCACCTTTTTCTCCTCTCTCTCTCTCCTAACTCTTACCTTCTCCTCTCTCTCTCACCCTGACTACTAACAACCCACTAGCCATCGGCTCTTCCCAACTTCCAACTCCCACCTGCCACCCCATCTTCTCCTCTCATCCCTAACCCCAACATCTTCTACCCTACCTCCTCCCATTTCCATCCGGTAACCCCCATCTACTGCCGCCGACTCTTTCTCAACCCCCAACTCCCACCCACTTCCCCCACCTATCACCCTCCATCTCCTCTCATTCCCAACTCGCAACTCCCACTCGTCAGTACCGCCTTCTCTCTTCTCCATCCATCATCGCCCTCAATCGGTGCCACCGCCCCCAACCGGCGCAGCCACACCCAATCGGTGTCATCACCACTTATTGCCGCCCCCACATATAGTCAGAGATCCACCTCTCCATATTAGATGAGCATCTTTCTTATTATTTTTTTTATAATAGCTCAGTAAAATTTAAATCCTCTTACTTAATGCGTGAAAGAGAATTGTAGCATATCTGATAGATCTAAGTCATGATCAATCACAAAAAAAAATATTTAGAAATATGAGAACAAATGAACTAATAATACATATTTTTCTCTCGTGACATCGATCTCAGTGCTTGGAAGGTATTAATGATGCATGACTGGGAGAAAGTAAAAAATATTTCGATAGGGTATTCTTTTTTTTGGAACAGGACATTGTTCTTTCGATAGGCTATCTCTCTTGGTGGGTGGGGGTGCACTAGGTGGGATATTTAAATTCTAATTCTATCCTGTATCCTTTAGATGATGATGCATTCTAGTAGCTATATTGTTAAAAGATAGAACATGATCAAGTGAGGATGATGAACTATACAAGTTTCAATCTCTTCTCTCAAACACTGAGATCGTAAACATAATCTTTTTTGCTAGATGGTGAGTAATACTGTGCATGATGCATTGTAATTTGTATGTGTGGATTAGTATACATCAATCATTTTGATGAATAATATCTATCTATCAAATGAATGGCAAATAGATTCTCATATCTATGATAGTAGGACATGTAGTTAGTCTTTATGTTATATACATGATTAGAGGCATGATGCATTTTTTCAATAGCACTAAATATGCCAAATTATATAATTGTAAGTACAACTAAGCTTTTTCATGCCACCTAATGTTTCATACCGAATCAAGTCCGCATCAAGTAATGCACCATGCCAACTAATGGTCCGTGCCAACTATTGCATCATGCCAAATAATGCATTATGCCCCAAATATTGTTAGAAAAAAAAAAAAATTTCAATCCCATATGTGCCAACATACATCCTTGCCACCTAATGCAAAATAATATTTGTTTGTTTTATTGACTACGAACATTAAATATTTTGCAGGCTTGATTTTGAGATTTATATCATGCATTTTATAGAGAGTCTGGTGATAGAGGGCCAGATCACAATTATGAATGCTCGTATACAGAGTTACGTGCTAGATATGCCGTGTAGGTGATTGTGAAGGGTTATCTGGGGGGATCATCATAGTTTACTTTGTGCTATCTTTGTGATCATATCTGTGTTGGCTCTACTCTTTGTATACATGTATAAGATATTTATATTCTGTCAAAATATTTGGATGTATTGTGAAACTCTTATAAATAAACTTGTATGAAATCTCTTGTAAAAAGTTTAATTGCTGCGATGAAACTATTATTTTCGTGTATATAAATATTTTCTAATGAGTGAATCAATTTTGTTCTTTGTTGATGCCATGGATTTGTTAACATCTGAGTTTGTTCTTTGCATTTTTTTTATGTTTGATTATAGGTTGTTATCATATTTATTGATAGGTCCGATAATTATTCAGTTCTGCACTTGGAGTGACTCTTATTTTCTAGATGATTTTGTGTTTGAAGTTATGACAGGTCAATTTGTGCTTGTTTGTATGGAGTAAATTTTGTTATGCATTTAGGATCTTGTTTGTCATTATTTCTGAGTTGTAATTTTATTCATTCAGAAATTTAAGTTTATCCTACCAAGTGAATTTGTGTCCCACCCCCCCTCGTAATAGAGAATAAGAAAGAGAGATAAATTATTTCTGATGGAAATAAATACGAACTCGCCAGAGTAAATGCGAATAGCCCAACAAACTGTCCATAAATTTTGAAAATTGTAATTGTTGGGTATAAAATACCCTCAGCCGAAGTTCTCGACAGGCGGCACCTATCCAGGCTTCTCCAAGATGGGTTTTCAGTCGTCTATCAGATTGCTCCAAGTATCCTCTGGACTCCGCTACCGGCCGACCTACTACAGTGCTCACTGAGCTCCGCTACCGACCGATCCTCTACGGTGATCAGCACCAGACTGAACTCCCTTCAAGCTTCGTCTACGGTCAAACTTCCTCAGTGACTGATTCCTACAACTACCGAACTCCGTCCGAGTTTCTACGGTGGTCGACCGCCTCTTTCGAGCTCCTACGAGAGCCGGACCTCCATCCCTTGCTTTTGTTGCAAGTAGACTACGAGCAACCTGCTCCGAATTTCTACTGAGAGCGACTCGCACCGGATCCCTACACCGACCTTCTGCGGCCATCGACTGTTCTCCGAACTTCCTCCGGAGTTCTCACAGTCAAGTTCAACTCCAATCCGAACTACTCTGTACTTTATCAACGGCCGTACTTCGCCAACAGTGGATTTCTTCAATCACCAGATTTTTTTCGGACTCCTACGAGAGCCGGTCTATCCCAGCCGAACTCCTATGGGAGCAAACAGATTTCACCCGGACTCCTACGGGAGCCGGACTTCTCCTGAAATTAAGCTGCAGGTATA
>KE506127.1:104870-115118 GCA_000441515.1 Elaeis oleifera
CCGTTACCACCACGCTTGGATGGTAGGGAAAGCAGGAGCCGCCTTGTATTGTACTCATCCTACATGACAAAGCGCAAACCACTCGCATAAGGCACGAGGCACGAAGCAGGAGGCAGCAGAGAGAAGCAGAGACGCAAAAGAGGATATTGTTGGGTGAAAGGGATCGGTTTTCCTCATGTAAAACGAGGGTTATAGCTTGGAGCAAGTGGAGGACAGTCTCTTTTTTTTTTTTGTTAACTGCTTTTTTAAACTGTATTCAGAGCTAAGGGACCACTAGACTACATGTGAAAGCACAAGTGTTTTTTTTTTTTTTAAAGTCCTGGGATTCCCCTTTAGGAGTGGGAGACTTATCTCCCTTGGCTTTTTAAGGATATTTTTTTGGGTTAAGAGAGGAAGAGGGCTCTGGTTGCGTGGTGGAGATCAGAAAAAGGTGGTATCTTGAGCGCGGGATGGGTTGGACTTCCAGATTTCAGACACAGAGCATAAAGGTACCTCTTTTATCTCAAGAACTTTGATTTGGTTGACGGATGTTTTGGATTTTGGTTTTGTGTCTATGGTGTTTATGGGGCAATTTTGTGGATGAGGGGAAGAGGGCTTTTGCTTCCGGGGCTTTTCTTCAAAATCTTGTCTTTGTTGGTTCCTTCCTGTGTTTGGATTTCTGGAAATTGTGAGTTAAGCGTTGCTTTCAAAGAAGGTCTTTTCAATAGATTTGGGATTGTAGGAAAGTGGGGGAAGAATTATTGGGAGGAGTTTCTGGGTTATATTGCTGGCTAAACTGTGGATTCTTGGCTCCAAATTAGGGTAACAGTGAGATGAATTAAGGATTTCGAGGGTTCACATATATTTCCTTTTCTTGTTCTTCTTGGTATAGAAATGTCTATTTTTCAGTCCCAGGCAGCTGTTTCTGGGTTCCCATCCTTCACAAGTATATGGGATGTAGGAACTCCGAATCTGCCCAATCAGTGATAGCTTTAGGAAGCATGTTTCACTGTTGAAATTGAGATTTTTTTTTTTCTTGGCTACAGTTTCTGGGCTGAGATGCTTGACATGAGTAAAGCTATGGATTAGAAACTTATTGTATAGAAGAGGGAAAGGAAGGGAAGTCTTCTTATCAAGATCTCTTGAACTGTGGAGATGGAGAAACAGCAAAGCTTTCGCCTTGGAGCGTTAGATAAATTGCAGAGCTTTCGTCTAGGAGCTATGGAGAAGCAAAAGAGCTTTCGGATGGGGTCGATGGAGAACAAAGAGTTCCGGTTGGGGTCCATGGATAAACAGCAGAGCTTCAAGGAGAGGAGGTACCGGGATAGCCCTGGGAAGCGAGGGGATACACCGTTGCATCTAGCTTCTAGAGCTGGCAATGTGGTGCATGTTCAGAGGATACTTTCTGATTGCGATGAGAGGCAGTTAAAGATTTGATTTCTAAGCAGAACCAGGATGGAGAGACGGCGTTGTATGTTGCTGCAGAGAAGGGCATGTTGAGGTTGTTCATGAGATATTGATGGTTTCTGACTTTCAGTCAGCTAGTACAAAGGCCAATAACAGCTTTGATGCATTTCATATTGCTGCTAAGCAGGGCCATCTCGGTAAGCTATTGATCTCACAGATGAACTACATTTGCTCCTTTTCTGTATTTATTTTAATACATAATGTCAAAATAAATGACAATTTATGGCCAATACCATAAAATATAGACAATTGCATTGTTATTAGTGCTACAACTTTAAAATGATCGAATTCACTGACTCCCTTTTTCTTCTTCGAAAAAAAGAATGATATTGGTTAAGGTGGCCTGAACTTTTATATTTGATCAATCAATCTACAGATTATTGTACATCATTTGATATTATATTTATTGTACCTTGACACCAAGCAATGACTTTGCTGCTTAATTTTGTGTGCTATCTTTTAGGTCAGTTTCTATAGATCCTTTCATGAATATATGGACATGATATTTTACAGTACTATGTGGATTTGATTAAGAATCCTCACTGAGTTAACCAGTAAGCTTTTCTGCGGTAACACTTGTTTCTTGTTAGTTTGACTGAAATGTGTAGAGAGAGCGTTATTTAAATGCATTGCCTTGTCGGGATATAATATGCCAAGAGAGAGACATTAAAGATTCGCTTGTGAAAAAGGAGAACATATAAAAGGTATTGGCACAAAATAGGAAGGAATGCGTGAACAAGAGGTGGGTAGTCTACAGGATGAATGGATGTGCTGCTTGAGGATGAATAGGGGGCACTAAGGCTATTTCTTCTATCAAAATGGCATCAGCATGTGGAAGAGGCAAAAACAACCATGAAGCATGCTGCAATTTTGTAAAAGTGATGGCAAGGAAATATTTGGAGCAAGATCAAATAGTTCCAAGGGAAGCTACCTTGGTCATTGTTGTTAATCACTGTTGCATCTCAACAGAAGTGATGGGTCATCTGAAAAAACAGCTCTGGTTTGAAAGCAAAAAATTGGGTGAACCTCTAAAAATGTGATACCAGGAACATGTACATTTAGAAAGATTGGTTGTTGAAATATCTTGGCAACCTGATGACCATTTGAAGACATAGATTGATATGCTCATAGAAAGAGAACAACAGCTTTAGGTAATGAACTTGCTGAAATAACAAACATAACCTGCTCCTCCTCTTCCTCTGTAGGCTCTGCACTAGAGAAATACAGAAATATTCATTCTACTATTCCTATCACTGGCTACCAAACCAACTTAGCTAGGAAAGTCGAGCTAGCTGAACCCCATCCGAGCTTGGGTCAAATTTATATAAGGTCAGCTGGAGCTTGACTAGAACTCGAGTCAGGCTGAGAAAACCCAGGCCAGCTCAAGTTCAGGTTTCTGTTTGAAATTAGAATCAACTGACCTCACCTTCACCACGGCTGTCGATCCACCCTCATTGACTCACTGAACTCAATATCACCATCAATGCTGTTGTTGTCCTCCTATGGGTTTCAGAAGTTGCGAAGGAAGTAGAGGATGGTGTAGGATGTAGAGGATGTTTACAAAATTGTTGAACACTTGACCGGGGTCAGGTCCGTGTCCATGGTGTCATGTCATCATAGCCAATGTCAGAATGGGTAGTTGTCATCATGGATAGGGGGTTGGTGAGTGGAGACTCCACCATTGGTGGCCGGAGCTGGACCGAGTGGAGATGGAGGGAAGGGGTGATAGGTGTGGTGGGGCAGGGAAGTGGATGGGGTTTTTAGGGAGGGGAAGAGGCGAAGATGCTGGCTGCAAGGGGTTGGTGGCAGCCCCTTGTAGATCTCCGGGTTCTGTTGTTGGTCAATCAGGAAGGGATGAGTTGGTGTTAGAGATCAAGCTTGTCGCTAGTAAGGCGGGTGTTTGGTGGGTGGCTAGTGGTGGCAGTGGCTGGTGGGGGGACATGGAGGAGAGGTGGTGACAGGTTGGTAGCAACGAGAGCCAAAGAGTAGGTGCCATGGTGATTGGTGATAACTAAAAAAGGGCAAGAGGGTGGCACCCATATGGGAGAGGGAGGCTTTTTGGGCTTCTCTTTCTCTTATCACCCATCGTATGTCCTAACTGTTGGATTTTGATTCAACAAGTGAATAAACAACTTAGTTACTTAGCCATTCGATTAGAAGCCAACAATTAGTTATTTATCATTTATAGAATGAACAAATATAATGTATTAATACCTTAAAATATAATAGATATTGTAACATATATTTGTTAATTTTGAGCTGGCTGACGAGCTGAAAATGAGAGCTGAGCCCACGTAAATCTCGGCTCTTTTAATAAGCAAGCTTGAAAATTCAGCTTGAGCTTGGCTTGCTTGCTAAATGGGCAAGCCGAGTTTGAGGTGAATTCTGGGCCGAACACAAGCCAGCTTACAAACAGATCTCTTGTCTGACACCTATAACTGGATCTATTTCTCGTTGTATTCCACACATTATTTGAAGTATGAGGCTGTAATTTAAATAACTTGTCACTTAATAGATTTCCGCAACCCTGCCTTCATGGAGGCCCACACCACATACCCTTTCCCGGCTCTGGGTAGAGAGGGCTTTGACACTCAATAGTTTTCCATTGCTCAAGAAGCGTACATGGTTCCATCTGATTTGTTTGGAAAGAAATATTGATTCATACTTCCAAAATTTTTAAATGTTAATTTTAGTTTTGAGGGCTGGCCGACCTTATGATTGTTTATAAATCTGTACTGTATTATGTTGGTTGTGCTCTTACATTATTTTGTAAAATTGATTCTCCTTTGTTTGCTTGAATTCTGCAGAAATTTTGAAAGAGTTGTTGCAGTCTTTTCCCGCACTCGCTATGACTACAAATTTAATGAATTCTACAGCCTTGGACACTGCTGCCACTCAAGGCCATCTTGATGTTGTCAATCTTCTGCTAGAAACAGATGCTAAGCTCACCAAGATTGCACGAAATAATGGAAAAACTGTTCTGCATTCAGCAGCAAGAATGGGCCACGTGGAAGTGGTAAAATCCCTATTAAATAAGGATCCCAGTGTTGGTTTGAGGACAGATAAGAAGGGGCAGACAGCATTTCACATGGCTGTGAAAGGCCAAAATGTTGAAATAGTACAAGAACTGCTGAAGCCTGAAATCTCAATAATTCATTTGGAGGATAACAAGGGGAACAGACCATTGCATATTGCAACTAGGAAGGCCAATCTTGGGGTAAGTGACAATGTTGCCACATTGATTTATCTCACACTTATTTTGCTTAGTGGTGTACTAGCTCTTTCGGCAATATATCTCTTGTTACTTTCCAGTGCTTCACTTTGTTAACCTATACAACTTTTATGATTGAAATGCATGATTATCATTCACCAATGGTAATATGTATATGTTCCTTTAATGTAATTTCCTGAAATATAAACAAGATGGTAGCTTGCGTGTGTTCACATAGTTGCAAGGTATTTTTTAAATACTAAAGATTAGTCACTTTTCTGAGTTATTCTCTCTGTTGATGTTGTGAACTATTCAGCTAAGTAGTTTGCGACCTGAAGAGTTCGATGCAAACTTACTACAATTTATGTGCTAAGTGTTAAGTTAATTTTGGTTGTTTTAGAGACACATTGCTGATTACATGAACAAGTTGTTTAGTTTCTGGATGAAAGTAGGTTTGTAAAATTTAGTTGTATCTTGCCAAGCCTGAGTCTTATCAGCAAGTGAGCTACCATTGGCTTGCTTCATTTTGTCTCATTTCAGTCCTATATGGAATTATTCTTTCTTATTTGTCTCTCTGCACTTCTAAGCACAAGTCCAAAAGGAAACCTTTCAAATCGACCAGATACCACCAAACCATGATCGTGGTGTTGCCAGAATGATGCTTACTAAGTTCATAGAAATAAGTAATCCTAAAGCTAGATAGAATAAGGTATTGTTCGTGGTTTGGTGGTACCTGATCTATTTGAGGCTGATCTTGGGTCTTCCACTTGCTTGTTCACATGTCTTTTCACTCTGGACTGGTCAGGAAGGTTATCTAAATGAGGAGGGTTTTCCATCTCAAACTCCATAACTATTGTTTACTGTGGCATTTACTCCATAGTAATTCTGCTTCTGCTGTCGCCAATGAAGTGTAAAATCCTGGAAAGAAGCGAGACAGTCAATGAAGAATTTACAAAGTTGATCAGGAACAGATGATAGATGACTAATTATTCTTATTATTATGGAGCTTTTTCACATATTATTAGTTTTATGGTTCAGTTTCATCTGTAACTATTCTTCTTTAGGACTTAGCTGTGTTAATTGATTGTTCCTAAGCTTTGCTTCATATTTCTCCTGTCTCTTGCTGATATCTAATAAAATCTCCTCATCCTTGCAGATAGTGCAGGCCTTATTATCAGTTGAGGGGATTGATGTCAATGCAATCAATAGAGCTGGCGAGACCGCTCTTGGCATTGCAGAAAAATGCTGTAATGAACAGATTGCTGCAATTCTAAGAGAGTTTGGTGCTGTGGTTGCAAAGGAACAAGCAAATCCATCGAACCTGCAAAGCAACTAAAGCAAACTGTCAGTGACATAAACATGATGTTCAATCCCAACTCCGACAAACCCGTCAGACTGAAATGAGGGTTCAGAAGATCAAGAAAAGACTTCAGAAGCTGCACATGGGAGGTCTCAACAATGCCATCAATTCCAACACAGTGGTTGCGGTGCTTATTGCCACCGTGGCCTTTGCAGCCATATTCACCGTGCCTGGCCAGTTTGTTGAGGATCCCACACCAGGATACAGCCTTGGACAAGCTTACGTGGCAAAGAAGCAGCATTCATCATCTTTTTGGTCTTCGACTCATTGGCCCTCTTCATCTCTCTTGCGGTGGTTGTTGTTCAGACTTCATTAATAGTTGTCGAGCAGAAGGCCAAGACGATGATGGTGTTTGTGATGAACAAGCTTATGTGGCTAGCATGTCTCTTTATATCGGCTTCCTTCATCTCACTGACATATGTTGTGGTGGGTCATGATTGGTGGCTTGCCTGGTCTACCCTGGCAATCGGTGCCTCTATCATGCTGACCACCCTGGGGTTCATGTGCTACTTCATTATTGTTCACCGGTTCGAAGAAAAAACCTTGAGGAACATAAGGAGGGCCTCTGGGAGTAGGTCACGCTCATGGTCTCTGTCTGTGGCATCAGACACGGAGATATTGAACAGTGAATATAAGAAGCTGTATGCAATTTAGAATGGATAAGTTCACATATTATGGTGTCTGCACTTCAAGAGCTGTCAGATTCTCCATCAAGTTTCCTGCACCCTTGTATATATCTGATGCGCAGCCCTGGAAGATTCATCATAGGCATTTTACCATGGTGTTGGCTAGAATGGATTCAGGCCTTGATACATGACCTTTATGAGTTTGAAACTCACTGTTGCTTAGTGAAATAAAGGACATATCTTCCAAAGTTACTATGAATTGAAATTAATATTCAAGAAGGTTACTTGGTATCATGGAAGAAATCCATTCCATATCACCCAGAATTGTTGGCTTTTGTGCTGCTTAGATGTAATATATTTTTGACAGTGTAGCTCAAGCTAAAATTGCACCTGTCTTACTTTGAAAGTTTTCCAGTTTTATAAGTGAGCAGCTGATATCACACTTCTAAGGATCTATGTTTATACATGAGCTAGAGCTCCAGCCGGTAACTGGTTTGATGGATCCTAAAGAGTTTTGAAATCTGATATCTGACATATCTTTGGGCTGGATTGAGCCCGACAAGCACTAAGTGCTAGAGGAAAAGCTTAATGCATTGACACTTGACTTTTAGATTTTTTTTTCCTTTTAGTTCCTTCCCATATTTCTTCTGCTCCGAGGAATTTAACTTCTGAGGATGAGATATTGAAGTAAACCATAATTGTTATGTGTCAGAGCTGCATCTGAATTATTGGCGAGCTAGAAAGTTTGGTTACCCTTGAGTTCTTGGCAGTGTCGAGAGTGATATAAGCCAAGAACTAGGATGGTAACAGGGGTGCCTTGAATGCAATTTTGTCATTAATGCTGTTTCGATTCTGCACGCCTAATAAGACCAAACTGGCTGGAGAGGCTTGTGTTTAGGGAGGTGTTGAGAAGAGCCAACAAAGGGGTTGAGGGCTCCTTTTTGTAATCCTGAAGCCTAGGTCTCTTTAAACTAGTGTTCTTCCTCGTGGGGCCTCATTACCTTCCAAGCAGGTGGGACGGCAACGCGTCCGAGCAAGTGGAGTTAAATGGGACAGGACAGATGAGAGTCAGATGGAGCAGGTCTATAGAGTTATAAAATTTTTTTTGCTTTTACGTATAAATTATTATTATTATTGTTGCCTCTGGAAGGGATTTGTAAAACGATACATACATACATATGTATGTATGTCTGTATGTATATATGTGTGTGTGCAAGGGATTATGGAATTTTGCAATGAAATGCAACAGATTATGATTTTTTAGGAAATAGATGCCATTAAAATTTTAAAGAATAATAATTAGAACATTCTCCCTCCACGTATCTTTTCAAAATATTGATATTATTATGATTTTTTTAACCAAAAACTTATTGTAAAATGATACGCACATACATACGTATGTATCTGTATGTATATATGTGTGTGCGCAAGGGATTGTGGAATTTTGCAATGAAATGCAACAGATTATGATTTTTTAGGAAATAAATGCCATTAAAATTTTTAAAGAATAATAATTAGAACATTCTCCCTCCACGTATCTTTTTCAAAAATGTTGATATTTATTATGACTTTTTTAACCAAAAAACTTCGTGGGCCATGAAGGTCTCCAACCTGCGACCGTCGCGTTATTAGCACGACGCTCTAACCAACTGAGCTAATAGGCCAATGGGGATCATTTGATTCAGCCATATATTAATAAAATATAGAACAGTTTGCTTGGTGAAACGCTGACACTAGCGTCCTGGTGCTCTTCATAAATATTTTAGATATTAAACTATTACTAAAAATAGGTAAGTCTTACATATTATATATGTGTTACTATTTAGAACTTCTACAGAACTTTCTATTCATTGATCCAATAATCATCACTTTTATCCTCTTTTTAATATTTGGACCTTTATGAGTTAGAGACTTGTTCTCTTTTTAAATCTTTTCCTATAACAAGTATCTGTTTAAAACTTTCTTAGAGAGCTTAACCAGAAAAATAGTGTCATGCCTTAAGGGAATAGTTCCAATTGCCATTTTTGTGAGCCTAAACTTAACCACCCTATACAAAAAATATCACAACATGGTGTATCGATGTACATGCCCGTAAGGATGGGCATCATATCTTCTATGAACTGTAAGCTTCAAAATTGTGATAAAGTTGGCACTTACAATACTATAGGGGCAATATAAGCTTTGAGGAAGTTATTTTGATGCCTTGTGAAAGTATGAAAGTACAAGCAGTCATGTGAATCTTATGGTGTGTATTAGTTGAACGGCGTGTGCCTTGAATCTGTTGATAACATAGCTTTTCTAAACGGTGCATGTCCTAAAGGTCTGCATGTAAATTATAATATTTATTAGATTAATGCATAGAATTTTCTTTTATATGATGGCATGAATGTTATAGCATATGTGTCAGTCATAGAGCAAGAATATAGTCCATGGTTTAGGAGGTTTATGCAAGTGGACGGGATATTTTTCACATGGAAGATTGGATATACCTAGATAATTTATTCACATTTACTGGTGAAGTAAGACATTGCATTTATAAGGTTGTTAAGATGGATTGTAAGTTCACATAGAGTTCTTCTTTTATTGAGATGGAATCTTATATTGACATCCGAGTATGTCGTCGTACTGAACAGTTAACACTAACAATCCACCTCAAAAAATACTATCACAAATAGCGGCATGAACTAAGTACATGAGCTCACAAGTAATCCTTTGATTTAAAGGATATGACACCTTATTATATTTGGAGGTTAGTAAATTAGTAGCCAAACCTATATATCGACAATGTGCTCCAGACTATATCTTTGCTCTGGAGCATGGTAGTTTACTAGGCCCAGATGCAAGTGAAGATCAAGCTATCCAACATAAAAACCATCATAATAGATAATGTCCATATTAGAATAGAGACTTGATTAGACACATAAGATCCATGATGAATAGCTTTAAAAAAATTAGAGCTAAGACGTCCTTACTAGAATAGAGACATATTATATATCACAAAATTTTTGTGATTAACAATTTTTATTTCAAAAAATATTTCATGCGGACAACTTTCTTGCAAGGATATTTGAAATGATCCAAACTTTTTAATTATCCATGATATCATATGACCAAAGATTTGAAAGTGCAACACCCGATAGTTTTGTAAGAATTTTGGAATGATAGATGACTAAATTGTTGGGCATACTTGTGGATGAACAAAGAGATTAGTTAGTTTCATCCTTCTCATTAATAGATTTAGTAATGCATAATGTACTCTATATCTCCATACCTGACAACTTTGTTAATATTTGACTAAAGCAGATTTGAAGGGTGGTCATTGATGAATGAGAATCTGAGTTTACTTATTCCAATGATACATCTAACATATGCCATCTATCTTCAGATTCATTAGAATAAGATTCTAGCTAATGATTCTCTCATAAATCGAAGAAAAAATATCTGAATTTGGTCAGAAGAGGTTGGGCTAAAAAAAAATCCGGATAGCAAGATTAGGCTAGGTTATGGTAAGCAGACTTGACTTGAACCAAGCCAAGAGCTACGTGGATGAGATCTAGGGGGGGGCTGGCCAACCAAGGAAGGTGCCAAGTGCTCCTTTCCTGTGT
>KE506127.1:125546-137778 GCA_000441515.1 Elaeis oleifera
GGGAGTGGCCTCCTCTATTAAATCAAAAATAATGGTCAGAGCAATTTGGAGAAGCAAACTAATCTGTTTATCGTATGGATGTTATTGTTGCGGGTTGTGCCTTTCAAAATATATTTATTAATAACCTAATAAACAAATTGTGGCATCAGATTTAAATACAGCAACCTTGTTGCTATTTTAATAATTATTATACCCTTATTTCTGGTGCACTGCCAATGATTGCATCTTTAAGAAGATCCAGCCCTTCTTCCAGAACAATTCCTTGCGTGCTGGTGCTTTATGGACATCATCAGAACTTGAAAGTCTTTTCAGTGAGATGCTTGGTTGTGTCTAATGCCTTCATTATGATCATATGCCTTCCCAACACTGCTTTGTGTACTCAGCAACCCTGCTGCATTTTTCTCTCTCTCAACCCTCGCATGCAACTTTCATAGTGAAAGGTTCTGCAGCACTTTGCAAGTTGCTCACACTACCATCACTCATACATTGATATGCTAATGCTTCTTGAGCACTCTCTTCCATACCTTTTGCAAAATATAGTTTGTTAATGATGATGGAAAGGAAGTTAGATGCCTACAGCCCTTCACTGAGGCAGATATTGAAGAATTGCAGGTTATCTTCAATCACTTCTGTTGTGAGCTCTTAATTATTCTTCATCTGTTCTGGGAACACTTTTTTTTTGACTTTACAGTCGCATATTGTTGTTGCTGAAAATCTACCTGAGGATGATTGCCACCAAACCTTGTGAGGGTTTTCTCACATGTTGGGAGGTAAAGAGCTTTAGGTGATATATGTCAAATTTTTTGATGTCATGAAAATTTTGGATGTCTTATGATGTAAACTTTTGTACTTGGTGCGAAAACTATTAATACCTGCCATCCTCAGAATCCTAATGGCAACCCCAATGGTGCTACTGCTACAGCTAATAGACCATCAAAACTCGAAATGCTTCTTTACAACAAGGTGTATCTGTCTCTCAAATACCAATTTTTCCTTATAATAACCATATAGTACTTTAAAAGGTTACATCTTCTTATGATGAAGTGGAATCACCTCCGCACCTCGTCTAAGTAAATCTTTTATGTTGGTAGAATTTTTATCTTTAGGCTGTGTTTGGTTCCTGAATAAGTCTAGCCAGCATATTTGAATAACTTTATGGAATAATTCCTTGTGATTGAGCTAAAAGCCTAAAACTATTGGGCCCTTCTCCTCGAAACAGTTTTAACCTGGTTAAACTAAGTACCAAAAGGATGCTCTTCAGTTTTTCTGAAATCCATGTTCCCTCATTTGTTGGCGGAGTAAATCTGAAATAAAGCTGAAAGGGGACTTCATTCAGGTTTTTTGATGTTATTGTGACCAAACAGGGCCAAGTTGTGATTAAATTAAATAAGATACCAAGAATCTGAGCAGTGCTATTCTTGCAGGCAGACCTATTAAATAACTTATGCAGACTGATTGGCATGCTGAGGTGGTATTGCCATATCAGCTTTTTTTGAAGGGATGGAGAGATATCTCATTAGTTTTCCTACCTCATTCTTCTCTTCCCATCTTCTGCACCATATCTCTTCTCCCATCTGACTGCTTGAACTCACCACCGTTGTGGTTGCTAATGGCATTGCTGGGTGATGGCAATATTGTCTCTCTCATCTCATCCCTATCCCATCCCCTTCCGACCTTCTCTTCCCCTTCCTCTTTCACAGAATACTCCTAAGCAGGGAACACATCTTCTCTTTCCTTCCATGGCAGAGCTTGATCATGGGAGTCCTTCAACCTTATCTCCATGAATTCAACGACAAGGCCTCATCCTCCATCTTCCCATTCGTCCTCTCTCCTTGGGCAGCTCAAAGGGATCCAAATATCAGATTTCTTATAACAAAATGCCAATCACCTTTTCCTCTAGACCTCTTCAAGTTCTACTGTGACTCCTTTGACTGTATAGATGTGCTCTACCAGTCTAATCCCTAATTCTCATTGATCCCATAAAAGTATCAGAGAGAGGTTTCTCACTTACAGCAATGATGACATAAATGACTGTGCATTGGCAAGAAGATAGAGGGGGAACAGTGAGAACCCAAGATTGATGGAAGAGAGAAATAGGGCAAGATGCAAGAGAAAGAGGGGAGATGCTTTCTTTCCTCTATTGAGGATGCTGAAGTGGCATATTTCCATTATTTAACCAGGGTTGTGTGCCTGGACAAGGGAATATGGAGGATGCTTAATTTTCAGTAATGAGGCATACTGAAATCAGTGATAACTGAAAAAGTGCATAACTTTGTGCACAGTTTCAAATATTTTGGATACTTTGAAGTTTTATGGTGATTATTACCAATCCTAAAAAGATATGAGTTTATAACTTAATTTGCAAATGAGCTTGTTCTTGTTTAGCATACAGAGAGAATGGTCTGTTATGTTAGTTTATGATGTGAAAAATTACTTGCATAAACAGATACTGTAACTATACCTGTCTTCAGATTTTTTACATTCTTCAGATGTTGTCATTTTGTTGTTGTGGGTTTCACTTTTTGATGGATTCTTGTTAATATGGTCTATCTCAATATCTATATCTATGATAGACTCAAAATCTCTATCTATGCATAATCCTTGTTGATCAGATGCTTTGGGAAATAGATTTTGTGTTCTAATTCTTTCAATTGCATTCTATTGAACTGTTTAAAGGCATGCTGTATCCAGGCCTATATGATATTTTATCAATGAGATGCCTTAATGTGGTGCTAAATCTTTGTGGTTGTTGTGTTAGAGATTTAGTGGAAAGTATTGCTGATTGTGTTGGTGATTTAGTTGAAATTGTTGTTTCAACTGGTCATTTAGGCAGTAATGGGCCTTAGAATGCCTAGAACTTTGCCTAGATCCCCATAAATACCGGCACCACCCAAGTTTTGGGGGCTGTCTAAACAGTTGGATGACATCTAGATGGTAATGTCTTAATAGGTGGTTGGCTTCTGCTTTGTTTGTGTTTACTTGTTTCTTTATGTACTGTATGTTTATTTGCATATTATATGTGTATATGTGTTTTGTGTATGCATGCATGGTACATATGTGTGTGTGTTGTTGCACAACTTTTTCTTTCTATGGAATTCAATATATGCGCATTAGAGGTTTTTAATTGTTTCAATCTTTCAAACCATAGATTGAAGCTCAGCCCTCCAGCAGGTTGGATGAAAAGGTGTTACGCAAACTATAACATTTGACTATTATGCCATTACTTTATTCTGTCACATTTATTAATTGGTATGAATATATAAGTTACTGTGTGTGTTGTGTAATGCTCTTTATTGTTGCTGAGTATCTTTATGAAATATTCAATGCGTGTGACTCAAGGCATGTTAAATTCTTTGTCATTTTAATATATACGAGATCTATAAAAAGGAAGAAGGCAATTGCTTAGTTGCCTTAGAAGCCGCCTAGGCTCTAGGGTTCGGTCTGTCAACTTGTGTTGCCTCGGTTCTTTGACAACTATGTTCTGTTCTACTTCGACCAGATATGTCTGATTGCAGAACTGTAGTTTCAACAGATTTCTGATTTGTTTCATCCTTTATCTCCTCGTCTCAACTGCCTACCTGGCCAGCATTCTTTGTGTACAAATGTCACTTCAGTGTCCTAGTACAGCAAGTAGGTGCATCCAACATGTCCTACAATTTATAACTAGTTTTCTCAATTGTTTCGAGTACCATTGAACTTGCTAAATAGGTAATTTGTCTAGGTCACATTGTTTTAGCCTTCTCGAAACAGACAAAACATGAGTCAGGTCGAGGCAGAAAATAGGAAATGAAAGTAATAATAGAGATGAAAATGATACTGCCACAACTAATCAGCAAAATGAGAAGCAAGTGAAGGATCCTTCTCAATCATTTGAGGACCCAATGGAGCATGTAGAATGCATCTGTATACACGTTTGTCATTTTTCGAAGCTCATAGGTGCAGCAACACTAGTCAGTCAAGCCAATTGGTTCAGTTGATTTTTCACTGCATGCTATTCTTGTTTTTTTCCGGACTTTCTTTGAATGAAATCATGTAATTCATTCATTCATGTTGAAACTGAACTTGTCTGGTAGTCTGGGAGTTCAGGTGTTCTTAACAGTATTGAGATACGATGCATGATGGACAGGGTGAGGAGAATTTCAGTGACAAGGAAGACGTGGCAAGGTGCAGGAAGGGGCGGATCCATGGAGAGGGGCATGGATGGGGCCAATACCACCACAACAACAATCATAATGGAGGCTATGCTATTGGTACCCCACCATCAAGCCACCCAGTCCATGCTGATTAGCATTCAACTGTTGGTAAGCAACCACCTGGGCCCTGCATACCAGATGGTAGAAGGCGATTCAGAATGGGTTGAGGGAGGTCACTCGGTACAGATCAATGACATTCCAAATATTAGCTTGACGGCACTGTAGTTTGTCATGTTGATTGGGTGACTTCTGATAGGGGCGACTATCAGATTAATCAATTGCAGTTGGGATGGTGAGCAATTGTGATCTCAAGACTTGGTTTCAGAGTAGATTCTGTATCTTCCCCCTACTTGGGGAGTATTTTGGTATCCTTTAGGACCTTGATATCAATTTCCTTGCCACGTTGTTGCCTTGTTTTCCTTTGATGCTTTCAACGTTCTCGTGTAAATAGAGTAGGGTAAACTGGTAAATGTAGACTGATAAATGATGTTCTCTGGAATAGTTGAGATGTTGTATGTGAAAATATATTGCCGTAGTACAGAAATAAATCTTGTGAGTAACTTGTATTGCCTTTTGTCTTCCTCTTCTAGTTTTATTTAATTTGGATACAGACTATGTGATTAGCTGTCATTATTTTGCCATAATTTTAGTGCTACGTTATGAAATAGTGCTTGTTTATCATTCTCTTGGGGCCTGTTTGTAATCAGTGGAGAGCCTGACAGTCAGGACTTTTGTTTAGAAAGCGAAAACACCGAGTGCTTGGAGGGCGATCGGGCAACGAGTCTCACTCACCAAGCCTCACTTTTAGATGATGATACCTCGGAAATGGAATTCGATATTCCTGGAAAAATTGAAATTACGGTTCCAAGAAGCAGGAAAAAAAGGGACAACGGTCGACTGCATGGGGACCAAAGATACGGGCGAAAATGTAACTTCTTGTATGCTGTCCCTCCAATAATTTCAACTCCGTAGGGTTCACCCACTTTGGTCAGCTGGATTTCCGTTTGTGATGGTATTTGACAGCACCACAAAGGGTAACCTGGTAAAAAATAAAATAAAATAAAATTTCTATTGCTGAGTCCCTGTAAATAAGGGTGTCCCTCGACGCCTAGATGGAGTTAGGACGAAGTGCCTGATGCAAACGAGAGAGTGGAGTCGATACCAGCTGAATGATTAATGAAATTATATACATAGTTGCTCGGAGAAAATGTAGGCTGAAGAATATTTTTATTTTTTAGTTATTTGTAAAGAACCACTTCCACGTGAAGATATAGAGCGTGAGAACATATAAGAGGCGTGGGGCTTTAAGTTGGCTCGATCTCCTCCTTATTTGATTTGGTTAAGATCAAGTCCAAATCTAAATCAAGATTGGATTCCTATTTAGATTAGGTTAAGTCCAATCTCATTAGATTAACGAAATCCAATCCATATCAAATTAAAATCAGGTTTAATCAAATTAAATCTGATTTAAATTGATTAAGATCCTATCCAAATCAAACATGACTATAGATTAGGTCAAACCTAATCTGGTTAGGTTTGGGTCAAGTGTTCATTAGATCTAATCCTATTAGATTAATGAAATCTAATTTGAATCAAACTCAAACTAAAACTAATCAAATTAAATCTGATTTAATTTGATTAGGACCTAATCCTAATACTTGATCAAATCAATTAATATGCAATAATTACAACTTAGCCCTTCTATAACTTACTAACTCTTAGTAAGTCCTCAATGTAATTTCTACATTTAAGTCTAATCATCAATCAAATTGATAATTAATAGATAATCATCATCAAATTTGATTGATGATTGGACTTAATTGATGGACAGAGTTTCAGTGGGGCTCTTGATAATTAAGATCTTTCCTTTAGGGCTCTAGAGTCCCAGTCAGTGGGGCTCTTTCCATCAATTAAGACCTCTTTATGTATGACCCATATGTTCTATTCTGTCTGATAGTGAGATATATTTTAATCTCTATCAAAATATCATTGAAACTGCTTTCAATGGATTGGAACGATTCTAACTCACTAATCAAGAATTATTGACCATCAATATAATTCTCGTTGCTCCTACAATCTATCAGTGATGTCTAGCAGCATGTAGTGGCAATCCAGCAGAACAGAAAGATGAACTTTTAGATGTAGTTACCGTATGATTCAGTTCTTCTATCGTGAGTCTCGACAAGATGGAGATTATGAAAAACTCGTTAAATCCCATCGTCTGTCATATATAAAATTTATTCGACTTGAGTTTATTTGTGAAATCTAATGAAAACTCTTTCCATCATTCACACTGTCCTAGTCAAGATCTTCCAAACTCAATCTCATAAATCACATAGAACTGCGCCTTTACTACTAAGATCGATAGATCCCATCTAAATGCATACCCTATTCCTACAATTAATCTACTGTAGCAACATACACCTCAAGGCTCCATATAGCTAGGAGACTAAGTTATGATACAGTCAAACTATAGCACCTCATTGTGAACAGCTGTGGCACCGCAGGTCTAAGAACTAGTCACACCACTACAGTATTGAAAATGTCACTGATGAGTGAGTAGCTATCCAAGTGACTTTTCGTATTCGTCACGTTCAGTACCTTAGTTCTCTAACAAACATTTACACTCTCGCTCCATTGTCCCCATACTGTAGACTCGAGACTTGTCTCCTCTAAGGGAAGCGATCCGTGCGTCAATTTTATCGGATCAATCACTATCTCCATGATGATAATTAACCATCAATGATACATATCTCAAATTCTCAACTCTTAAGAATATGTGTCGTCATCTTATTAATTCTCTAGACGATTCATAGACACATTTGCTACATAAATAAAATTAACTGTCATAATTAATTTGATCAAGTATAAAATTATATCTTAAAAGGAATTAATATATCGGTCTGATTGGCTTTTAGGGCATACATCTAACAATCACCCCTAATATATGCCCCATACTCTTGAGTTTGAGTCAGAGTTGATTCGGACAAAGAAAGTATATCAAGTCGAAGCTGTCGAAGATATGAGGTGCATGCTTCTGCTTCAGTTTGGTCGTTGAGATTTTCATAGGCTCTGCTTGCTGAAAAGTAAGGGACCTTCCGTCTCCATCGGCTCTGTTCATTGAAAATAAGAGGCCTTTAGGGGTCCTTATGGGTTAGGCCCTATTTCTTAATTGCCGAGGTCTTCGATCCAAATGACTTGGAGTTCGTTGGTTTCGCTCGACTTGTCCATGGGCAAGGAGTGCCATTGGACCGTTGTCGCCATGGCCTTCGCTCAACTTGTCCGTAGGCAAGGAGCGCCGTTGGGCCACTGTCATCGTGGCCTCCATTCGACTTGTCCATAGGCAAGGAGCACCATTGGGCTGTTGTCGTTGTGGTCTCCGCTCAATTTATCCGTGGACAAGGAGCACCATTGGGCCGCTGTCATCGTGGCCTGTGCTCGACTTGCCTATGGGCAAGGAGTGCTATTGGACCGCTGTCGTTGTGGCCTCCGCTTGACTTATCTATGGATAAGGAGCACCATTGGGCTGTTGTATTGTGGACCCTATTTTAGTCAGTTTGCCTCTAGTCGGCCTTCATTGGTTCATCTTAGCTTTTGGGAGCTTGGTAGGTCGTCTTTCGGGAGCTTGGCTTTTAGGAGTTCACTTTTGGGGGTTCGACCTTTGGAGATCAATTTTGGGCAACCGTATTGAGAGCTCGGCCTGCTTAGATCGGCCTTGGGCTTCATCTTCGCATCAGGCTTCACTTTAGACTTGGTCTTTTTGGCTTTTACTTGATAGCTTGATCTCGGTTTGACTAGACTAGTCTTCTAATGATCTCGGCCCTCTGATGATATTTGACCTTTTGAGACTAATTTCTGATGGCCTAGATCTTGGGCTGTCTTTACCTCAGCTTGGGTGCTCAAAGACCTATTGTCCTGCAAAAAGAATAGAATAAGGGATGGGGCTTGAGAGGCTTTTACCACGAGAGTTATGAGTTTTGTTTGAGAACCCTTGGATTTTGCTTGGCTTTTTCTTGTTGTTTGCCTCAGCTTAAACTTGATCTTTGCTTCAGATGGGTTCGATCTCCACTTCGGATGGGTGTTGGGCTTTACTTCGATTTGGCCTTGATCTTAATTTGATTTGGCCTTTGATCATGACTTCAAATTGACTTGACTTTGACTTCAAATTGGCCTTAATTTCACTACAAGAAATCTGACTATTAGTGACGGCTAATTGCTATTGCTAATAGTCATTTTGTCGTCACTAATATTATTAGCGATGGTACATCGTCGCTAATTGATAATCGAAAAAAGTATTGACGATGGTGACTATTAGTGACAGCTAATTGCTATCGCTAATAGTCATTTTGCCATCACTAATACTATTAGCGATGGCACATCGTCGCTAATTGGTAATTGAAAAAAGTATTAGCGACGGCACACCCGTCGCTAATTGGTAATTGAAAAAATTCTAATCGCTAATTATCTTTATTAGCGATAGATTCTCTAGCCATCGCTAATAATTGATGTTAGTGATGGTATTAGCAATGATTAAATTTCATTGTTATTTATTTTTTATTTTTTAAAAAATAAAATAATTAGTGACGTCTTTGTTGTCGCTAATGCCGTCACTAATAATATCAGCGATGGCTTCTACCATCGCTAATACTGTTGGTAATATTTAATTTATTTTTTAAAATAAATTCATATTTTATTATTAACAATGGCTAAAGTCGTCTCTAATACCGTCGGTAATAGTTAATTTATTTTTTTTAAAAAATTATAATTTTTTTAAAATCTATATTAATCAATCATAATTAATTATGGTTCCTAACACCTATTATAATTAAAATTCAAAGATAATATAACAATCATAAATAAAAAACTAATTATATTATATTAAAAATATAAATTTTATAATTTTATAAGCGGTATCAAAAAAAATACAATACATTAAACAAAAAAAATTAGCCCAGATCCTCCTCGTCCTCCTCTTTGTCCTCCTGCTCCTCTCCAGCAGTTGATGGATAAGAGCTGGATGTCCCAATATCTTGAAATGAAAAAAATAAATATTATTAATAAGTTTCGATACAAAAACGTATCTTTCAATACACTCCTTCCATTCTTGAGCAAATTATTCCTACATATTTCATTCGATGATACGAAACTATAGACACCTCTAGTCCATCAATTGGATGGTTAGATTGAATTTTTAGCCCATAGATCTCTTTTCCGACTCAAGCCTAAATATGTGAAGTTTCTAAATATAAAACTTAAACAAATAAAAAATTTACTAATAGAATTACCTGATGTGATGGCTGGAACAATGAATCCAACTGATCGCACAGCTATGGATTTCGAATAATCTCCACGACTGTATTGCGGACGGCATTCTGAAAGTTTTGAGGTCGCTAGCTTAGAAGCCTCTGCACGATCTCCTCCGCATGTGCATCACTCCAAGTTTGGGATGTTGAGACCTATGAGGACGTCGAAGAGTATCGAGCTGCTGGAGGGTCGAAGCTGTGGTCGAATCCTATTCACCCTCCGATGACCTTGAGCCATCCCTGAAGGTCAAAGAGGGGCAGAGTGGACAGGTCATCGTCGTGCCACGCAACGACGTACTCCATATAATCCACCTATACAGTTTAGAAATATATTAGTTCTAATATACATATCAGATCCTGTAACACTTAATAAATATAATTTGAAATTCTTACTGCGATCTGTTACGACATAGAATCTAAATAATCACCAGTCCTCCTAAACTGGTGTGTGGCCTCCCACAACTACAGCTGATCTGGTGGATGACCCAACTGTCATATCTACAATAAGTAAATAATAAATTAAATTAATTAAAGCATACATATAAGAGTTTTATAGTTTTAGTGAAAATTTTGGTATAGATTTCTTACAAGTCTGTCGGTCACAATATGTGTGCCGATAGAGCTATCCGTGTGCTTGATCAGATCTTGCTAGATGATCTGATTCTATCGAACCCTCTGTCACCTACTAGAGTACTTTTATTGCTCCATTGGTCACAGAGGGGCTCCCATACGTCCGTCCGTATCCAGTGATCCCTGTAGGACCTCTAGTCCGATGGTGACTGAGAATTGGAACACTTAATGGTGGACTGTTTGAGGCTATAGAGGCCATCTCGGAGCCTTTGTGTGGCCACCTCATCAAAGATCTGACGACCAGCCTCCTTATCCTGGAGAGTCTCGAATCGGTAGTACTCTTACAAGATAGAATCGAAGCATGTATTAATAAGTAGAATACAAACATATCGTGAATTTAAAAATTAAATATTTCTGACCTACCCTAAATATCTCCTAGGCTGCATCACGTACTCCAGACGGCCAGCTGGAGAACTCATTCATTGGTCTTGGCATCAAACGTCGGATAATGCCGGTAACCACATGAGATACTCCAGGTTCTCTAAACGTGCTGCAAAATTGATTTTGAAATAAATATTAACTTTAGAATAGCTAAATTCTAAATATATTAATTAAAATTATAGTATTTACGAGTGGCTCTGAACGTGGATGAACTGTCTATCCTCCAATTGAGTCGGAGGTACCGTGAGCTGGGTGGGTCCTCGACCACAGCTGTGTCTGGGAGCCGATCATTACTGCGTGTGATTGTGGGATCACTGATGACCCTCTATCATCCGAATCTGAGTGCAAAATATCTAATATAAAGAATGTTATATTAGTTAGCAAAGGATAAAATAACATAAACCAAAATATCTAAAATGTTAGAGTTTACCATCTGGTGTGAGAGGTGCAGAACCATACGAGCTGGCTCCTCCAGAGCTCTCTCCTCAACTGTGATGGCTTCGATATCGGTAAGACATGATCTATAATTTTGAAAATAAAATAACTATGTATCATGTTGAATTAACTATGTATCAGAATAAATAATTATGTATCATATTGGATTAATTGTGTACCAGAATAAATAACTATATATCATCATCTCTATCGATCTCTCTATAGACTCTTTAGGTGCATCTGGTACAGGCAATCATCATAGCCTCCACAAGCCCCCGACCGCCTCTCTGAGCCCCTTAGCCCACACAGCTGAAGATGTGTGGCGCGCGAGAGCTGGATGCCTTGGACGCCAACTGAGATCTGAGGCCCAAGTGCACAGGGCATGCTCCGGCTCCATGTTCACATTATTGACTGGCACCTTTCCTCAACCTAAGCGTGCAAGATGGTAGGGCTGGATGTCTTAGACGCCAGCTAGGATCCAAAGCCCGAGCGCGCAGGGCATGCTCTGGCCCTGTGTTTGCAATGTTGCTTGGCACCTTCTCTCGATCCAAACGCTCTACATATTGAGACCCAAATTTCATACTTCTAATTAATTAATTAATTATCTAACTAATTAATTAAATTAATATTTAATTATTTAATTTTTAATACTTAATTATACTTAATTAACATAATTTAAATAAAAATTAATTTTAGTGACAGTATTAGCCGTCGTTAATACCGTGGCTAATACTCATAACAGAAGGCAGGCTACTGCACAGGGACTGAGGCATAGGTTGGCGCACAGGGATTGAGAGACAAGGGAACGTCAACTCAGGGATGCGGCTACGGAGATGGGCCGCAGGTCAGGCCACAGGATCGGGGCTGTGGGCTGGGGGTGATGGGCAAGTGCTGCGAGCTCAAGCCGGTGGGCCGGTGTGGCGGCTAGGGGACACGACCGCAAAAATGAAGGCGCGGGATGGGCCGGGGAAGGTGATGCAGGTCGGGGCTGGGTGGTCAGGCCAGTGGGAGGGCCGTGGGCTGGGGCGGTGGGGCAGGGGCCACGGGGTCGAGCCAGCGACGTCGGGCCAATGGGGTTAGGTGGCTGTGGGCATGGAGGGATGTGGGCTCGGGGCTGCAGTGTCGGGCCGGTGGGTCGAGGTGGCTGTGGGCATGGAGGGACGCAGGCTCGGGGCCGTGGGATGCTTGAGGGATGGGGTGGGGAGGGAGTGGGGCGGGAGGGAAGGAAAGGGAGGTTGGGGGGGGGGGTTGGCGGACGTAGGCGGAGGAGGAGGACGTCGGCGAGGGAGT